>CM064556.1:5804642-5933027 GCA_032716605.1 Paralithodes platypus
TAAATCTCCAACTATCTCATTCAGTTCAACTTAACTCTTAATATCACAAATGACACTTATAATTCATCTAAACAATGCTTCATATGATTTATAATTAATTTACAACAATACTTCATCCAGTTGAAAACAATTAACTTCTAAAAATAGTGCTTAATTTTATTAATAACAACGCTTCAACTAGCTAGGCACAAACACAATATGTAATTAATTATAGTTGAGCACAAACAAAAACCTATAATTAATTTAAATATCGCGTTACATTTCATTGACACGCATCATCAGTAACCTAAAAATATGTTAATGAATTAGAAAAACTTAACAACTAGATGGCAGCACCATAACTATAAATAATACCACATTATTGCTAAGCTGAAATAATCACTGCAAAAACATTCATTGATTATAACAACTTACAACGACAATTATTTACAGTAAATATTCTACAGTCACGAGTAATAGACAGCTACTTTACAATATATATACTGTATATATATATATATATATATATATATATATATATATATTGTTACGTATCTTGATCCTCAAGTGGTTAACTTGATGAATCTAGACAGCACAGATATATATATATTAAGGTATCAGTCAGCTGAAGGCAAAACAAAAGTAAAATCTAATAACATTATTTCCTGTTGTTGCTTCCTTTCCTTTTTGGATCTTAGGACTTAGTATCCTTTATTGACTGATACTCTTTAATTATGAAAAATACTGAAACTAATTAAAGTCATGTAGTATTTATAAAGAATTATTATTTAACCGAAGCTTAGTAGGCTATGGTTATGAACCGAAGAAGTATATCTAAAGAAGGACTATTAATTCTATAAAAAGTCTTGAAAGATAAATATTAAAGTAAGAATATTTCTGTCTCTTACCCTTTTTTTAAATGAATGGATAGTTTTCTTATATTATGTCCTTTTATATATATTTAATGTAATTATTCTTGGTTCTTGTCTTACGTTAACAGTATTATATTATTATTATCATCAGGATTTATATCAAAGTCACATAAAAAGTTAGATATATATTTAATAATTAGTTAAATGTATTTCTTAACCACGTAACATTGAGGTTTGATTATGAGTAAATTAAGTTACAGGATCGCTTCATAGATTCGATTCAGGTCTCACTCAAATAATATGAAAAGCAAAAATAATATTTTGAAGCTAAAAGAATGTTCTTCAGCTTAGGAAATCATTAGAAGTAATATTAACACAGCCATGTTAGTCTAAGGCGATATTACTAATATGAGACAATAGCATCACCGTACTAAGCACCGTTAAGCAATGTAAGCTTAATTAAAAGAAAATTAAAGAACTCGTAAGTATTAATATAAAACAATAGTATTACTTTCATCATAACCCAATTACTTAAAGAGTTGCTTTAGTCCACAAGTTAGTCAACTAAAATAGTAAGTACATAATAATAGCGTTAACGTTAATTCCCAATCACATATCTCACTAACCAACATAACGTAAGTGTTTACACCGAACACACTTAACACACACTTATATAATCTGACTGACAGTCACAATCCCATTACAATACTTCACCCCGTCTTGCTCCAGCTGCAAGTTCACCTTCCCCAACTCCAAATGAGACTGATTTGAATGCCCACTACTCGGGTCATATATACTAAACAATGATGGTGTAGGAACGAATCAGGAGGCGAGTGATGGTGCGCGCCCCTATCATAGCTCCTCGAGTTGCATAGCAGGTGCGTCATCCAATGGGGGCTCCTGGCGTCGATCATACGTCATAGCGTCGGGTCATCGAAGTAGTTTGCAGGGTCCCCTATGACGCACGCAGGTGTGAAGGCTTGTTTGCTGGTATGCGGACGAGCTGGTTTCCCACTCGCTGGTTCGCTCGCTAGTCTGCTTCGCCGCTTGGGTAGTTTGACACTCCTTCAACTCTAATTCTAACTCTTAAATTAACATACAGGACTCCGTATGTCAGAATATATATATATATATATATATATATATATATATATATATATATATATATGGATGGGACTCATTAGCCTTGGTCGGCAGCCCATCTAGGGGAGACAACCTTATAAAAATCCGGGTGGATGGGACTCGTCAGCCTTGGATGGCAACCTGTCTAGGGGAATAAACCTGATACAAATCCGTACTGAAAAAAAAAAAAAAAAAAATCTAAGTGTAAGGCAGGTTAGTGGATGGACTAGCCGAACACCACTGTCAAAAATAGTGCTAACAAGATACATAGAGGGCCTTTGAGTCGGACAGATCCTAAATTGAGTGGTCAATCCTGTAAGTCCTTCTGTAAACTGGCTCGGAATGTCCCTCTTACAGGGAATAGGTCGGCTTGGGGGCATTCTGTGTATGGCCACCCTCATTAAGGGGAGTAAGGCGTCCGGCAATAGATAGACAGATATATATACTGTATATATTTATATATATATATATATATATATATATATATATATATATATATATATATATATATACTGTATATGTATATTTAAATTAAAACTACTTATATTTCCAGTTATTTATAGGAGGATAGGTAGTAATAAGAAAGAGAGAGAGAGAGAGAGAGAGAGAGAGAGAGAGAACGTAAACAAACCAGCACAACATTAAAAGTGCAGCCACAGGACACGGTAAGACACTGGACAGGCGGCACTGGTGCTGACACTTTCACCTTGGCTTGACACAATATATATGGGTCTCCAGGTCAGCCTCCGCAAACAGCCAGGGATAGCATTTTAGGTGGCGCCAAAACCTAACAACGTGGTGCCGAACCGGGGGGGGGGGGGGGGGGGGATAATGGTTAATAGATCACCAGAAAGATGAAAAATACAGAAAATAATAAATAGGCAAATCGAATGAACGACCACGAAAGAATTCCACTTCCCCAAAATATTCACACAAACACAAAAACAATATGTCCAGTCACAAAACAAGGTAAGAATTACGGCCTGGCGCCACTACTGCTGATACTTTCACCATGGCCATACTTAGTTTGGGGTCTCCAGGGCTTCTTTGTTATATGTGCATGAGGGAGACAAAAGGCAAAGCTGCTTGTAACAAGTGTCTTCCTCAAAGTTGAAAGAGTGACAGTCAAACTAAGGGCTGTTGGTGGTCATCTTAATTTTTGTTTTTTGTTTTTTTTTTGTAATGGAAAGAAGAGTGCTGTGCTTGTTTAGATAGTGACATGAATAGGAGGAGAAAGTGTTTGTAAGAGCTAGCTGGATTACTCTCTGTATAGGTGAGACAGAAACAGTGAGGGAGGCCAGACAAATGAAACAGGGGTTCCAGTAACTCCTTATCACATGCCTATGAGGCCTCCCCTGGGTATTGCCCTGCTCGATTGGTGTCTACAATCTCCCCTTTCTACTACTACTATAGTACATAACTACATATATTTCAATTATGCCAGAAACCTTTACCACTAACATCATATAAATAAAACAAGGACTACAAAAATCTAGTTAACATGTCTGTAATTTGTCAAGTGTCTAATAGAGAATAGGTGTGGAAAGCTACAGTCCATTTGCTCTAGCCTCTTTGTTTTATTTACACGTGTTTATGAGTCATGATTTCTGGCCTAGTTAAAGTGCATAGGCTATAGTCTCAAACAACACCCAAGAATAACATATACAGTAATGTGGAGCCAGAGCTTATTGTGAAACACAATCTAGTTCCGCTACTACAACTCACTTCCTTATGTACGCCATCATCTATCCAATCTCATTTTTATCTACTGAACTTTATTCTACTCAGCTGACAACTTTTCGTATATTATCCTCCCTTTACAATCGCCCCACCTAATCTACAATCTTCCTCGCAACAGTATCGCCAACATGAGCTATTGTCTTCTATCTATCTTTAAAACCAGTTCTCGTAAGCGATAAAAGTGTTTGCGTTAATGATTTTGCCAGTATCCATTCATCTTACTCACTGAATCATCGAAGTCCCACATATTAGAAGTACAGTCACGGTCAGATATTCGTAGTACACAGCTCGATGGTACAGCCCGACGGTCCACATGAGGCAGTGAGTGTTACCCAATATTTGGAGCCCAGCAAATGCTTTCAAAACATAAGGTCGCTGTGCCTGAAATGTTCGACATAAAGTGCAACGCGAATTCCTGATGATCATCATCATCATCAAATCTGACGCCCCGCTTCCAGAGGAAGCACCCCAAAAGGGATGGCCATGGCAGAAGCTGCCTCCAGGCTCCCAGACATGCCCCGACTGACCCACTCCACAGTGCCATTTCCACTAAGTGGATTATGACCATGAACACTGAAGGAGCAGACCCAGAGCAGTCCCTCACCCGGATGGCAGTTCCACCCCTGTTTTTCTATTTTATTTACCCCAGTGGGGCCCTGGCTGGAAGCATACCAAGCACAGGAATTTTCTGAAGATATGAACCAGTGGTCCACTGCTCCTGATCACTACTGTATAATACGCAACTACCATGGCTTAATACAAAATATAGTAATTTAATTGTATTTCATTATCTATACTCTATGGTAATGTGTATCATAATGTTAAGAACATTTATGTATGTACAATTCTTAACAAAAACAATATTTAGCACATAATATTTTCAGGGATAGCGAAATGTGTGCACATATCCTCCTGTATTAATTACAAATAAAGAAACATATCTGTAACAATAATATACACAACTAACAGAAACTTATAGCATCTATGAGGGGGATGTGCAAATGCAATTCAAGAAAGGGGAAGTTATCTGCTAAGATTAATCAATTGAGAAGGACGCATTTGGTTACAATTCGCTATTATTACGTAATATGTCAAGTCTGTGAAATTAACAGGTTTAATTAAGTCATCCACTGTCTGTCATATAAAGTATTTCGCTTAAAGATTTTGATCACCAATGCTTTGGTATTTGATAATGTGATGAGAGTGGAGTGTCAGCAATAGTTACGGAAATATATGAATACATTAGCATATATAAATACTGTATGTATAACAACACACGGGATTTGACAAACGTTTTAGTCAGTAGAAAAACATCCCAAGTTACATCATACTCTATTAGTATTCTGAAAGTCTTTTACTTGCTAAACATATTTTGAAATGAAGGACTACAGACATACAGTATATAATGACATGAAAGCATGATCCTAAGAGTAGATTAATCGAAGTTGGTTATTAGACTTCATGAATCTTGATGTCTAAAAGTAACAATAAATTACCTTAAGCAAGTTTATCCAAGAACATTAGTATGAATGAAGATAAAAGGCATAATGCAAATTTACATCTGTGGAAACAATAAATAGATCGTGTTCTGTCATCCATTTGCAAATTTACTTCAACCACCCCACCATCCTTTTAAACATTACAGTATTTATATTTATTGTTGTTCTCTCTCTCTCTCTCTCTCTCTCTCTCTCTCTCTCTCTCTCTCTCTCTCTCTCTCTCTCTCTCGTACCACTTACTCATATGGTACATTTCATTCCTTTGTAATTTGATATTATTATAAACACATTGTACAGCACAACTTCTTTATTCTGTTGGCAGCATCAGATATAAATTAAACACTGTGTTTCAGAAAAATATATAGAACAATACAAATACACAAATAAACTGAGACGCACTAACGCAAGCACTCTTGAAATATAATGGGTAAAGACAAATGCAAATTGAAAAAACAAAATATATACTGTATATAATAATAATAATAATAATAATAATAATAATAATATTGATAATAATAATAATAATAATAATAATAATAATAATAATGATCATAAAAACAATAATAGTAATAATAATAATATGTTATATAAATAGATACGAACAAGAAACACACACAAGTATACAAGAAACTATACTCCTGTGAATAAAGAAAAATAATCCTTTGCCCTAGGTTACAAAATGACCCGAGACAGACAATGTTCTCTTGAGCCAGTAAACACCACTGATGTACAATGAAAGACAAAAGTCGTGTCGCAGTTTTGTCCGATGATTTAATATAACTCATGAAACATTAATAGATCCCTACCACAGTAATCGAATGGTTAGCCCTGTACCAGATGTCTTCACCAAAATTCACGACACGATTGTTGTCTTTCATTGTACGTTCAACGTAAATTCAGTAAAGCACTTCTAAAACCACACACATGACCCTCTGATAATGTTGCACCAACTACATTAAACTGAGCTGGATTAAATAAGTACTGTATAAGAATTCAGCCACTTAAAGATTTTTTTTTCTGGACCTCTTCCCTCATGTATAGCCCCATTAGATTTGAGATTTTAAGACGTTCGCCCCATTTCTTTGTCAATAGTAAGACTTTTGTGTGTCATTTAGGTGTCAATTTTTTCCCTGGCGAGCTATAGCGAACATGATATTTTGGAAGAACCGGCCTTTGGCCGGGACATATCTGTCAAAACAAATGATAATAATACTTACACATTTATTTCGAAGGGGGGTCTTTTGGGGTATTTTTTTAAGCTTGAAGGGGGTCAAGGAAGCAAATTATAACCTCTCCTTGAGGGGGAAGGGTTTATTTTTGTTTTGGTTGATTATTTCATATATTTTTATTTGTTTAGCTTGCTCCCTAGACCTCCATCAAACTTAAAAACAAAAAAACATCCATTAGATCCCCCTTTTAAATTATGTTGTACATTTTTCGGAAGAAAAATGTCCCGGCCTAAGGCCGTTTCTTCCAAAATTACGGGCTCACTATCGTTTGCCAGGAAATATATCGACACCTAAATAGCAAGAAAGGTCTTAATATTGACAAGCAATGGGGCGAAAGGTCTTAAAATCGACAAACTAATGGGGCAAACATCTTAAAATCTTAAAACTAATGTGGTTGAACATGAGGGAGAAGAAGGTCTAGATAAATGACCCATCTCCCCATAAAATATTCTACTTTCAATCTATTGGCCGATACCAACACTAAAGAGCCATGAAATGTACAAAACAAAAGTTACAGATAAAAAGAAATCTGCAAAATTGGCCTTAAGGGGAGGTTTTTAGTGTGTTTCCTAGACTTCCATCAAGCTTGAAATTGCACTCCCTTGACCCCCTTTCAAGATAAATTTGTACATTTTTCGATAGAAAAATGTCCCGGCCGAAGGCCGGTTCCTCTTAAATTACAGGCTCGCTATCGCTCGCCAGGATAAAATCGACACCTAAATGGCACTAAAGGTTTTAAAAGTGACATAAATGGGGCGAACGTCTTAAAATCTCAAAAGCAATGGGGCTAAACATGAGGGAGAAAGGGGTCAAGAAAAAAAAACTCAAGTGGAAATCTCCTCTTAAAGCGACTAAAGCTCTGATACTTTCTAACCTTCAGCTCGTAACCACAGTAGAGGGCCTCTAAAACCACTCACTCGTATCGCTACTCCAACAACTCTAATAACAGCTACATACTCACATGATAAAGAGGGATGGGGGGTTTAGCTTGTATTAAACATCTCCAAGACCTCCCTTCGCGATGAATTTGTACATTTTTCGGTAGACAAATTTCGCAGTCAAAGCCGGTTACACCTTAATTATAGATTCGCTGTCGCTCGCCAGGAAAACAAAGCGACACCTGAACGACACGAAAGTTAAATATTGCCAAAGAAATTGGGTGAAATGTAAATCAAATCGCTAAACTAAAGGAGCAAACGTTTGAAAATGGCAAAACTAATGGGGCTAAACATGTTGGAGAAGGGGGTCCAGAAAAAAACCCTTCCCTTAAACTAGTGAACTCATGCAGCTAATTGCAATGCTAATGATCACCTGTGTTGGTCTAGGACTCATTAACCAATATACAGGTGAGCATGTAATAGCTCTCAACCAATGCCAAGTCAACCAGTACTGCAAGTTTAGTGTAGCTCTTGTTATGTTGGATTCAATACTTTATCAGCCATGTCATTAAACCTTACTAAATTTGTTCTCTACAGGGGGCTAGGAATCCTCCTCTCCTTGTATAAGTCTCCTACACGACGAGACAGAGAAACGGACGAGAGAATGCGAAAGTGGTCCCGGTCCCTGAGCATAGGAACTTTAAATGTTGTTTCTGTTCGGGCTTTGTCTCGTGTCGGCCACCCCCAGCAATGGGGTATGTGCCTGAGTATATACAGACATACAGACATACATACATAAATACATACATACATACATACAACTTGATTAGTTGGCCTTAGTTGCACTTACACTGGTTGAGATAAACTATTTGAGTTGTCAGTGAAAACATATTGGGAGTTCTCGCATTGAATACCTAGTCCAAATCACGAGTATTTGTTACCGGTTGGAAAAGTAATTAAGACGTTCAAGTTCAATTCTGTATTTTAGTTAAATAGGAAATATCACTGCAGGTGTTTGTTCACTCTAGGACATAAATCGTGGCCTTCAGTGTGCGAAGCTATCCCGAACTGAACTGAATTTTCTCATATAATATATGTGTTACGGTACCGGTACCTAATATATACGTTTCGAAGATTCGTTTTGCTGTTGGAGGATTTATATCACGCCAGGATATATGTCTTAGAGTGTACATTTGAGAGATAATGTCTGTGTATAGAGAATCACTAAGCAAAAGATAGGTGAGATACATACTGAAACAAATAAAAAAACACGATGGCAAGTTATTTCATAGGCAGGTAACCATATAATCAGAGAAACAACTTGAAAGGAAAGACAACATTAATACAGGAAAAATACCAACATGGCGGAAAAAAATGTTAGCCGACGCTCGGAATGTCTATGTGAACGATACATAAACCTGCTCTAGTAACAATGGAGTTGGCTTTTTACTACAAAACCAATTCTATATAATAATAATACAAGTAGACACTATCTACAACATTATTTTCTCTTACTACCTTTCCTTGTTTATGTAGAGTCACTCATAACAAAGACGTCACCTATTTCTAATTATGGAATTATATATCTAGAAGCGACTTAATGTAATAACAATGTCTAAATATGAACTCCAAAACTATACATACTATTTATTGAAAAGCAAGTTCCATCCAAAAATTATAATTTCCTAACGAAGAACATAGGGGTCCACGAAGAATATAGGGGTCCACGAAGAACATAGGGGTCCACGAAGAACATAGGGGTCCACGAACATAGGGGTCCACGAACATAGGGGTCCACGAACATAGGGGTCCACGAACATAGGGGTCCACGAACATAGGGGTCCACGAACATAGGGGTCCACGAACATAGGGGTCCACGAAGTTATATAAGTGATTGTAGATCAGTCAGAAACACACTATGACCAGTTGTATTACCTTTATTTAAATAATTTCCTCTTTAATCTAAACCTTACATTAAAACAATATTCTTCTATCTAAATCAATCAAAGATACAAAATCCCAGTGGCTTTACAGCATCTTTCGTTCGTAGCCTTTTCATCTATCTATAATGAAACATTAATCCTATGATTATGCATATCCTTTATTTATCTACAATATATACATTGCAAAAGACACAATATTTGTACGATTCATCTTAACTTTCCTCTATCTACTGTATACCGTACAATGTAATACTATTCCTATGTTTTTTGTCTTCTATGTGAATGAGGGAGACAAAGGGCATAACTGTCTGCAGCGAGTGCCTCCCCCAGATTTCAAAGAGTGACAGGGCCGAAATCAAGGGACGTTCGAGCTAAAATGCCTGGACACACGGAGTTTGAAGCAATTTAAGTCATGGGAAGAGGGAAAGACTGCTTCTGGGAGAGAGTTCCAGAGCTCAGCAGTTGAATAGAAGAAAGTCTGAGAATACCGTTTCACTCTTGGGTTGGAGAGTTGCACAGAGTAGGGGTGGGACTATGTTGCAAGGCGGGTACTACGCACCCTACGTAGAGGAGGTGGTATACACTGGGAAAGATCCGAGGAACACTGATTATTGTAGTAGCGATAGAATAGCGAGAGATGCAACATTGCGGCGAAGAAGAGAGATTGCAGAGAGCTGTATACTTATATTCTATGTTATTCGTATTGCACTTCCCCCTTCTTAACTTCTTTAACAGACAAAATTAATCTTACAACACACTGCTAACTAAAAAAATAAGGTTGCAAAGGAAGAGTTTGAAAAGGAGATAAGTAATATAAACACCGACGTAAGATAAATGGAGAATATAAACTGAGAACACTGGATTAAAATGTATATACAATTGTTAATATATATATATACAGTATATATATATATATATATATATATATATATATATATATATATATATATATATATATATATAAAAGTTTGACGGTCGATTCTTTGTGCCAAATGGGTGACCTCGACAAGGAGCCTAGAGTTAGTATTCCAGCTGATAGAAGATAATAGCAATTGAAAGACAGATAAGTTACGAAATCTAACAGTCGAGTGCTAATAATAAGGTATGGAATATAAAATATAAGTCAGGTAAAAGGTTAAACACCAAATCCACTCCCCCCCCCCCCCCCCCGTCTCACACACAGACAGTGATGGACGACATGACATTACTGTACACAGTTAGCGACGAGAAAATATAAATAGCAAGCAGCGAGCTAAAATAGCTAAGAGTACATCGGTTATGTAAGCAAATGGCAAGAGAAGGCATGAAATAGAAAGATAAGACAACTAAAAGAACTTAGAAATTGGCAGTCCTCGTAGTCAAGTATAGCAGACAGGCAAATATGTAGTAATAACAAAGCCTAAGACTCAGAATATTTGCGCCATTAATCTAGTGTTAAACAAAGGTGCAAATAGAAAGATAAGGCAGGTAAAAGGCCAATAAAAAGAAACTACCTATCTCCCTACCGACCCACCACCTCGCACTGAGCCATTACAGTGATGGACGATGCTGAAATTACTAAACACATTCGCGACATATCCGGTTATCTGCACATCCGACAATGATGAAGGCGGCCGGGTAGGTGGAGATATAGTGGTTGGGGCGGGGTGGGTGGTGGGCCGGAGAGACAAGGGTGGGGGTGGAGGTGATGGTGTTACCACGGTGGTGGTGGTGGTGGTGTGTGTGTGTGTGTGTGTGTGTGTGTGTGTGTGTGTGTGTGTGTGTGTGTGTGTGTGTGTGTGTGTGTGTGTGTGTGTGTGTGTGGGTTGGATGTGAGACGGTGTTGGTGTAAGGTGGAGATATGAATGTGGATGGTAGGGTGCTGAGGTGGGGATAGAGAGATGGTGTTGATTGTGGGGTGAATGTGGCCGAGGAGGTGGTAGGGTGGTAGGGTAGATATGGAGAGAGGGTGGAAGTGGAGAGATAGGGAGTGGGAGTTAGGAGGTGGAAGTGTTGGTAGTGTAGTAGGATGGAGGTAGAGGGTGATAATAAAGATGGTGCTCGTGGTGTGGTGTTGGTAAGGTGGTAGCTAGAGATCTAGAGTGGGTGCAAATGCAGAGACAGTGGTGGTGGTGGTGATGCTAGTTGTATTGAGTACAGGTAAATATCGTTGGTGTTAAGTGGTGGAGAAGTGCTGAATGTGTTTGTAGTGGAGAAATTATGATGCTGGGGATGGTGATAACGGTAATAAAAATGGTGCTTTTAAATCTATAATGATCTTGATGGTAGTGGGGGACTGTGGGGGGGGGGGGGGGGGGGAGCTGTAATAATGAATATGGTAGGGGGTGTAGAAGTGGTCGTGATGACGATTACTACAGTTTTGGTAAGTGACGGTGATAGTAGTGATGAAGGTGCTGGTGATGGCGAGGTTCAGAGTTTAACCCTTTCAAGATACGAGGACATATTTCATGTCTATATTCTGCCTATTACTAGACGATTTAATTTAGATTAGGAAGGGTGCATGGAAGTCAAAGGGCTAATCTAAATATTGGCGAGGTTTAGCGTTTAACCCTTTCAAGAAACGAGGACGTATTTCATTTTTATATTCTGCCTATTATTAAACGATGTCGCATAGAATAGGAAGGGTATATGGAAGTCTTAGGGCTAATTTAAATATTGTTTACTTTTTTTATTATCAACAGACCCTTCTTGTATGAAATCGTCTAATGATAGCGAAAATAAACTGGCAAACATCGTCGTAATCCTCAAAGGGTTAAGGTGGTGGGTAATACGTATTGCAGAGGCGGTGATAGTCATGGTGGTGGTAGTATGGGTAAATCGGGCTACTAGTGTTAATGGTGATGGTGACTGTGATGGGATAGAAACAAGTAAGATAGGAATGTGGTGTGTTTAAGCACAGTATGATATAATGGTATTGTTGCTGATTGTTTGGTGCGTGTAAGTACATTATGGTGTGGTGGTGGTGTGGTTGAAACGATTGTTGATGTCATTGGCGTGGTGTTGTGATTTATGTTTGCTGGTTGTTATGCAGCTAATGATGTTGATCCCCGGAAGTTGTGGTGATAGTGTTGTGTCTGGACTATGTTTAGGTAAGGTAAAGTGGCTTCTGTTGCATTTTCTCCTTCTCTAATTACAATGTGTGCTGCAATTAGTTCGATCTCCATATCTGTGTAGGGGTGTCGGCATCGGTAAGGTGTGTTTACATAGTTTTCTTCTCTAAATGTAATGGGTATTGTAAATGGTTCTACTTCCACATTTCTGTAAGTTTAGGTTTATGACATGTTTACTTTAGAATATTGTTCATCGATAATACTCTCTCTCTCTCTCCTCTAAAGGATCCAACAGGCCAACTTCAAACTTCTGACACTGATATAGCTAAATCCCTAAGCTACTATTTTGCCTCAGTATTCACAAGGGAAAATACCAGTGACATGCCAAGTCCAGGACTAGTGCATGAGGGTGAAGTTCTTAGCAGAATAAGATGTACCCCAGAGGAGGTAGCAAAAAGAATAGATAAGTTAGGTTCAAGTCATCCGGCCCAGATAGCTTTCTTCCCCGAGTTTACGGGAGGTGTAAAATGAAATCGCACCTTTCTTGGCAGACATCTTCAATAAATCACTAGAAAATGGAGAGGTCCCTGCAGACTGGAAACTGGCGAATGGGACCAATCTTTGAGAAAGGGGATCACAAGTGTTCCAAGAATTATCGGCCAATTAGCTTGACTTCTATCATAGTCAAACTTTTAGAGGGGATACTAGTAGACAAGTTAGTTGACTACCTAGAAATGCACAATCTAATTACAGATTCCCTAAATGGATTCAGGCGACACTGATCATGTCTTACCAATTTGCTGTCATTTTTCCATGAAATGCTGAGTGAGTATGACAAAAATAGAGACATAGACATCCTTTACTTAGATTTTCTAAAAGCTTTTGACAAAGTGCCTCATTGCAGGCTAATGTCAAAAGTGAGAGCGCTAGGTATCAATACAGAGGTCACAAATTGGATAGAAAGTTGGCTAACAGACAGACAACAACGAGTGGTAATGAATTTTGTTTCTTCTGAGTGGACTGCAGTCACTTCTGGAGTTCCACAGGGATCTGTCCTTGGCCCACTTCTGTTTATCATATATTTCAATGACATAGATATTGGTCTGTTGAGTGTGATCTCCAAGTTTGCATATGACATAAAACTTGGAATAAATGTGAAAGACCCCAAATGGGTTGAACAGCTCAGGATGGACCTCAACAAACTGGGTGAATGGTCAAAGACATGGCAGATGCCTCTAAACTTGGAAAAGTGCAAGGTGATGCATATCGGCCAAGCAAACCCCAAGTCAGGCTATTCACTATTGGGAATGCCTTTGGAAGTGACTGACTTGGAAAAGGATTTGGGTGTTCTGATTAGCAGTGACCTGAAGTTTTCCAAGCAGTGCATTAAAGTAGAGAAGAAAGCTCAGAAATTATTGGGCTTTATTAAGAGGCAATTTAAGTATAGAAATAAGGAAATAGTCCTCAAACTTTACAACGCTCTGATACGGCCTCTCATGGAGTATGCTGTTCAATTCTGGTCTCCAGCACTCAGGAAAGATATATAGTGACTAGAAAGAGTACAAGCTAGAGCTACAAAGTTTATTCCATTGCTTAGAAGAATGAGCTATGAGGACCGGTTGAGAGCTCTTGATTTCTTTCCGTTGGAGACACACAAACTACGAGGTCAGCTCATTGAAGTATTTAAAATACTTGATGGGTTTGACAATGAGGATTATAGCAAAATGTTTAGACTCAATATGAATACAACACGCAACCATGGCTGGAAATTAAAATTGAAAAGGTTCAGCACTAGTATTTGTGGAAACTTTTTCACATACAGTATAATATCTGTTCTACCTGGAACAAACTTCCCTCCGAAGTTGTAAACAGTTCTTCAGTAGAGCAGTTCAAGAAGAGAGTAGATAGTATTTTGCACACTCTGTAAGGAGTGTAATGCACTAAACAGTCTCTCTCCTTCCACTTCGAGTATCGCCTCGGAATGGATCGCAAGGTCTCCGAGATACTAACTATTCCTTGTGACTCTTAATTCCCATCTTGAATATGACGTTCAGTTCTGGTCCCCGTATCTCAAGAAACACATTATAAAACTCGAATATGTGCAGCGTAGAGCAACTAAACTAATTCCCTCTCTGAAAAACAAGCCATATTATGAAAGATTAAAGAAATTAAATTTGTTCTCGCTAAAGAAAAGGAGATTGTGAGGCCAACTTATCGAGTATTTTAAGATACTTAAAGGATTTGACAGAGTGGATATCAGTGCACTGGTCACGAATAATAACAATGCTGCAACCCGAGGTAATGGAATGAAATTAATGAGAAGGGCATCCTTAGATGTGACATCAAATGTCTTCACATTCAGTGTGGTTAAAGAGTGGAATAGTTTATCATGGGAGGTGGTCGACAGTAATTCAATTGATACGTTTAAGAAAAGACTTGACGGTCATCTGATGAATATTGGATTAATATGAATTAATCAGTAGGCAAGTGTAATTTCCCTATCAAACTAATTTATGTCTATACTCTATACAAACTTTCCTTGTGTGCATTTCCTGACCCATAAGGTTACACTTCATCCTATTTTCCGGTACGGTTTTTTAGCCGGAGGGATCGGAGGGTGGGGAGAGAGCCTTCTACTTTACTGTCCTATTCTTCTACTATAAAATGTCCCTGTCTAGTAGTATTAAGGCCGGACCACCTAGTTGGGACCGCAAGGTCTGTGTGGTCTGGGTATCTGTGTAACACTCTCTCTCTCTCTCTTTCTCTCTTACACACGTACCAATACTTAACCTGCTTCCAGTACCTTGTCTCAAAGAGTTCCATCATTGTAGACCATAGTATCCGGTTCCTGTATATACCAATACCATTTCGGGAGCTCAAACTCACTCACCACGGAAATTACAGTTTATGTTGATTATTCTATTAACTTTTATACTGTATTATTATCAATATTATTACTATTATTATTAAATATTATTATTTCATTCTTTTGCGATAAGGTGAATGTGTTTTGCAGGAAAAGTTAAGTAATTTTGATGGTGATGATGGAGGCTAATGGGCATCATGTAGCAGGGGATATTCTGCAGCTTTGGAGATATGCTTAAACGCTATAGAATGACACGTCTTCACATTAAACCCTTCGAGTACCAGCGACGCACGTTATGCATCGGCAATGTATGTAACGCTAAACCCCAGCGCCGCATAGAGTGTGTCACGGTTAATTACTCCGGTCCTATGGCAACTAGAGGGCTCAGATTTGTATGGAAACTGCGTAAGTATCCAATGCAACAATGCCGATGGTTGAAAACCCTCAAAGTCCAGCCGCGTGCGCGTGAGCATGCAAAACAGTTTTGCCTACCCATTTCCCTATGTTAATTCCGACTTTCGGGTGCCCGTAGGACCCCTTAATGATTTAGGGGATCGTTTTTGTGTGAGTTTTCCCTCATTTCTAACCCATTCCAGGTGTTTTCTGGATTTTTTTTTTTTTTGACAACCTGCTGGGCCTGGAGTGTACATTTATAATATATTGCCTGGTGCTCAGTGGGTTAAGGGGTGTTAATTTTGTTTTAGTTATTTATTTATTTTTATTTATTATTTTTTGCTCCATAGACCTCAAGTCGAGCTTACAACAATGCCCCAAGAACCCTTCCTTCGAGATACATTTGTAAATGTTTTGGTAGAAATATGGTAGAAAGGCCGGTTCCTCCTAAATGTTAGTGCATTAGCCTATAGCTTGCCATGTAAAAATCGACACCTAAATGGTAAGAAAGGTCTTAACATTTGAAACTATATGGGGCAAACATTCTTAAAGTCGCTAAACTAATGGGGCGAACGTTTTAAAATGTCAAAACTCATGGGGCTAAACATGAGGGAGAAGAGAGAAAAAACAAAAACTCCCATTACGTCATCATCACTGCCGGTATACAGACGCTGACATCTCAATTGTGAGGAATGCCAGCCTCGCCGAGATCTATTATTTAATTAACTTTCACTATACCTAGAGTCACAAAGGCGATTATAAGCCATTGTCATAGGAGTATTTTTGTGACGAGTATCTGGCTCGAGAGGTTAAACAGTTGCCAAAATATGAACTTCAGAATTTGACTGTGGAAAGCTGACATTAAATAACATTATAAAGAGCGAGTAGCCTAAACTCCTAAACTCACATAGGAACTACTGTATATAGACACCTGCAGATGCATCTATATATTCTCTCTAGGTCTCGATCAAGCATTTGAAAATACCCAAAGGACCCTCCTTCGATATATATACAGTATATATATTATATATATATATATATATATATATATATATATATATATATATATATATATATATATATACAGTATATATATATATATACATTATTCAGTAGAACAATTTCCCGGTCAAAGGCCGGTTTTTCCTAAATTGCAGGCTCGCTATTGCATGCAAGGAAAACATTGACACCTACAGTAAATAATACAAAAGATTTTAATACTGACAAGGAAATGGGGCTAAAGCACTTAAAATCACCAAACTAATGGGACAAACGTCTTAAAATTTCAAAACTAATGTGGCTAAACATGAGGAAAAAATTGAGATCCAGAAAAATACCACCATCAGTGAAAATCTGCCATTAAATCTTGGCCTCACTCACAACACTTGTTGCAGGTCTTTGGTGACTGTTCCATATAATTATGTTTGTTATAATTTGACTATTAACAATTGTAAGCTACCTTGTATAGCACTGCCATCGTTATGATCATGCAATTTCACAATCCTGACAAACTGTGAAATGGTGCAACGTTCTTCAATAAAATATAGCATTGCATTAATTGGTAATGTTATTTCTAATATGCATCCCACACAAGGGTACGATTTGCAATTTCTTAAACTTACCACAACTAATTTACAACGTTTATAAAAATACATAATACATACTATGTGAAGGCGTATCACACACCTGTGTCATATTTCCAATACATAAAGTGAGTCACCCTCTTTTGTTGCAACTGTCTTAAATAATGAATGTCGTGTAATATAGTTTTCATAATTATGCACTGGCGAATTGTTGCAAAGTACTTACTCATTAGTAATTATGCAAAGACCGATCGAACATATGGTACTGTTTCCAATTTGTAGGTCAAGCCATGAATTTATGTTGCAATATTCGTAAGCAACACTTGTATTGTAAAAGCGAATCCAACAGCTGGGACTGTTCGGAAGTTGTTGAAAGAGGGTGGTGAGTTTATGTTTCCACAATCGTAAATAAAGGTGGCATCGTAAATGTCCTTGTAATATTCCTTAAGCACACTCTCACAAACAGAGCACTCAAGACTCTGTTGACACTTCAGCTAAGTACAACTGTGTTCAAAAATAATATCCTGTCTTCATAACTTCCTCTTGACTTTCCTCTCTTGCTCAAAATTAACTCTTCGACGTAAAACACTGTATAAAGCTTGCAAGCTTTCTTCATATGAGCTATGGATGTTTACATTGCTAAGGGGAAAACAGAAAATAAAATTATAGAAGTCGATCATGACTTCTCAGCGTTAACCGTACACTTGCCTCATAATTTAATGATATAATACACGTTGATTTCTTCAATCACCGACATTTAAATTTGAGGTTGGGGGAAAAAGTTTCGAAATATTGTACAAATGTGTCCTATTTCCTTAAAAGTGTGATAATGAATATTTATGAATCCCAAATCTTCTAATGATTGGAAAATACTCCGCTGGCAATGAACAATCTGATTTGTAGTCAATATATGAACGACTTCGAATTGAATTAATTTCAAATGCTCAAAATGAGTGTATGAAACACAAAGTGTCGTAAATATTTCTACGATATATATATATATATATATATATATATATATATATATATATATATATATATATACATATATATATCTATCTATATCTATATCTATCTATCTTATATATATATATATATATATATATATATATATATATATATATACCTGTATACAGTATATATATATATAATATACTGTATATATATATATATATATATATATATATATATATATATTTTTTTTAGCGGGCGCCTCTCCCAGAGTTGAAAGAGTGACAGGGCCAAAATCAAGGGACGTTCGAGCTAAAATGCCTGGTCACACGGAGTTTGAAGCAATTTAAGTCATAGGAAGAGGGAAAGACTAATTCTGGGAGAGAGTTCCAGAGCTCAGCAGTTGAATAGAAGAAAGTCTGAGAATAGCGTTTCACTCTTGGGTTGGAGAGTTGCACAGAGTAGGGGTGGGATTGTGTTGCAAGGCGGGTACTACGTACTCTACGTAGAAGAGGTGGTATACACTGGGAAAGCTCCGAGGAACACTGATTATTGTATTAGCGATAGAATAACGAGAGAGATGCAACATTGCGGCGAAGAGAGAGAGAGATTGCAGAGAGTTGGTGAGTGGACAGGAGTTAATGATACGAAAGTATTTCCTTTCTACTTTGTCTAGGAGTGCGGTGTGAGAGGATCCTCCCCACACATGTGAACAATACTCAATACAAGGATGCACTGTGCCCCTGTACAGAGCAAGAAGCTGCGCAGGGGTAAAGAACCCCTTGAGGTCCTCCCCACACATGGGAACAATACTCAATACAAGGACGCACTGTGCTCCTGTACAGAGCAAGAAGCTGCACAGGGGTAAAGAACCCCTTGAGGCGGTTGAGCACACCTAGCTTCTGGGAGGCTGTCTTGGCAAGACTAGTAATATGGTCCTTCCAAGTGAGAGCGGAAGAAAAAGAGACACTGAGAATATTGAGAGAAGATGAAGGATTGATTTTTGTATTGTTGAAGCATAGGGATAGTCTTCTGGAGGTTCCTGATGGGTAGTAAGATGGATAAATTGGGTCTTGGAAGCATTAAATGCAACAAGGTTTTCTCTAACCCAATTGGAAATAGTAGCTAGATCAGAAGATAAGCATTTTATGGCTTCATTACGTTTGTTTTTGAGGGACTGCCGGCTGGGGCGTTCGGGAAAACTAATTAAGTAATGTAAGGTAGAGTCCTCTGCATATGAATGGATGGGACTGGATGTACAATTGAGAAGATCATTTATGAAAATTAGAAAGAGAATAGGAGATAGAACAGAACCCTGAGGAACACTGGAGTTGATAGGATGAGGAAGTGAGCGATGGCCGTCCACAACCGCAGCTATGGAACAGCCAGAAAGGAAATTAGAGACAAAGGCACAGATGGTGGGATAGAAACCGAAGGAAGGTAGTTTGGAAATTAAAGATTTGTGCCAGACTCAATCGAAGGCCTTCGATATGTCTATTGCAACAGAAAAAGTCTCACCGAAGTCCCGAAAGGAGGATGACCAAGATTTAGTAAGATATGAAAGACGATCACCAGTAGAGCGACCCTTAAGGAAGCCATACTGGCGATCTGAGAGCAGATTATGAGATGAGAAATGCTTAAGAAATATGGAAGCAAGAATAGTTTCAAAAACATTAGAGATACAAGAGATGAGAGCAATTGGACGATAGTTGGAGGGTTGAAAGCGGTCACCCTTCTTTGGGACAGGATATATTATATATATATATATATATATACCGGTATATATATATATAGAGAGAGAGAGGGAGAGAGAGAGAGAGAGAGACCCAATGGGCGGTCGGGCTTAAGCCGGTATCACACGAGCGCTTTTTCCCTCGACATTTATCCTCAACACTGATCTGGCAGCTTATGAGGTCAACATTTAAAATAGTTCTTAGGACTACATTCATCTATCATCAGTCTAGTTTCCGATACCAGTGCAAAATACTCCAGAAATGTTGCCAGAAAAATGTTGATCATAGAATGTTGACTATAAAAGCTCTCGTGTGATACCGGCTTTAAGCGACCCTTCCACGTAACCATAAATTAGCTAGATAATCGAATGAGTTGCCTCAGCATATGAAGGCGATATATTGGCGACCACCCCATCCAGGGGATTAGGGCGTCTGTCAACAGATAGAGAATAGATAGGAATCGGGCAAGGATAACATAAGAATTTATCGTAAAGTTTGCTTTCATTCAGTATTACCTTGTGAATAAACAATAATGTATGTCTGTAGTACACAATTATGTCGAACTGATAAGATAAGGGGAAGTAAAGTTGTGATTTATTTGATGAGATCACATACACCGAGTCAATGTCGGTGTACTTCAATAATAACGTTTACAATTTACTAAGCACCATTGGATAATGTAAGTTTTAAGATAAAAACAAAACATTGAACATAAACGAACCTACGAAATTTAAATACTAGGCAAAGAATTAGTGAGAACATTCGATTCAGTTCCGGATAGCTTCGAAAAATTAAGACCACAATTTATGTCCTAGAGTGTACTAAGAGTATTGAACCAACTAAAGTACTGTAACGATAAGGTTCCTATGATTCAATTCGGAAAATATTAAGGAAACCACCCACCAATTATTTTCATTATTTTTTTGTTTAGTTTTAGTTTATTTGCATCAATATATAGTGATTGCCATTAGTTTCAACCTCCGCAAAAATCGTTTTCCCCTTTATCCAACGATCTTAAGACACGGCGCCCGATAGTGGGGAGGGCTATGAAGATCAGGGAAAATGTGGGGTTTAAGACATAAAAAGGCGATATAATGGCTTTTATGATGAAAGTTGGCTCGGGTTTTGTTGTTTTTCAACTTGAGAAAACCCCAAAATAAAAAAACCCGAGCCAAGTTTTGGCAAAAGTTGGCTCGGATTTTAAGATTTTTTCAGCTGCATAAAAGACAGCAAGTGCAAAAAAGAAGTTGGCTCGGGTTTTCTTGTTTTTCAACTTAAGAAACCCCCAAAATGAAAAAAATAAAAAATTCAAGTTTTGGCAAAAGTTGTTGGATGATACATGGGATAGAAAATGAACTTACCCAGTAAGCTCATTATCCATTATCCAACAATTAAGCAACATTAAAGATTTTAGCCTAACCTACCAACCTTACCTAACCTAACCTAGTATTATGGGAGGGGGCTGCCGCCCCCACACCCCCGCTGGTTGGATAGTACATTGGATAGAAAATTAGGTAAATTCCTAGTGTTAATTAGACTGAAAGGCAGGGAGAAAGATGTCCGCCGAGTCGTGTTGTGTGCCGTCTATGGGGAGGCGAACCCTGGACAAATATCGTTACAGGTTACAGGTTCTAGGTTCTGTATCTCCCTTAATAGAATTTTTCGAGGGTTGACACTTATTTTAACATGGAGTATAGGTTATATTACATCCTAAATGAAATTTAAAATATCTGTGAAAATTCTTGGGATGTTTATATAATAGAAGTTACTGTGAGACACGTAATATGTTGAAGGGGGAGTTGTGCCCCCTCTAAACACCCGTCACTTATGTCATCATAATCTGTTGTACTTCATAGGGGGTCCAATTAAGGAGACAGTGAATTAACAGACTAAATTAGGCCGCAAACTACAATAACATAGCGGGCCGCCGTTTATGGGAGACTGTTTACACTTCAATGTTAATTTTCTCCCTTAATCGATTTTTCCAAATTATCAAACTTACATAAAAATGAAGTTCAGTTTATAGGGATTCCAACATGCATTTCAAAATTGTCATGAAAATTGGTGGGTGGTTTGCTTAATATATACCTTCAATTGGTGGGTGGTTTGCTTAATATATACCTTCAATTGGTGGGTGGTTTGCTTAATATATACCTTCAATTGGTGGGTGGTTTGCTTAATATATACCTTCAATTGGTGGGTGGTTTGCTTAATATATACCTTCAATTGGTGGGTGGTTTGCTTAATATATACCTTCAATTGGTGGGTGGTTTGCTTAATATATACCTTCAATTGGTGGGTGGTTTGCTTAATATATACCTTCAATTCATATGTTTTCACCAACCAACTTTACTTCTAAACTCAATTAATTAAATCAACAAACACATGTGGCACTCCCAGGACTCGAACCTAGGATACTCACACCGAAATTCCACGCACTTATGCATTACGCTATCAAGACAGCTAAAGAATTATGCACAAGCCTACAATTATTATGCAGTTTCGAATCCTGCATATTAATCTGAGCATGTACATACATCCCAACTATGCTATGGTAGCCTAATGTATAGACGAATGGAAGGAGTAATTAATGGGGCACTTATAACCCTTGGGAAGGCCTCGCTATACTTTGCTGCTGAACCAGAATTAATTCATACTTTTTTACCAACGACCTTTACTTATAAACTCAATTAATGAAATCAACAAATACATGGGGCACTCCAAGGACTCGAACGTAGAATACTCACACCGAAATTCCACGCATTTAAACCAAATGAGTGCAACATGTACGGAAATTATTTGTTTTAATCATATTGGCATACCGTTCTAAACTTATTTGCCAAGGATAATCTCAATGTTGTCAATACAATGTAAACATTACTACATATCCACTGACAGTCAACACATTATATACATTTAACTACATTACTACATATCCACTGACAGTCAACACATTATATACATTTAAC
This sequence comes from Paralithodes platypus, assembly GCA_032716605.1. Lineage (NCBI taxonomy): Eukaryota > Metazoa > Arthropoda > Malacostraca > Decapoda > Lithodidae > Paralithodes > Paralithodes platypus. The sequence goes on from CM064556.1 coordinate 5,827,450, forward strand.
TTCCGAAATTGTGAAATGTAAAAAGCTTTCTAATCAAAATGTATTTAACAAAGTTGAATATATTATCATTAAGGATATGCGTTACCAGTGCTTGCTTAAACTATTAAACAATTACAAACTACTCCACTTGAAATAAACTAAGTTGACAAATTTGATTATAACAACTATCATCAACAAGGTCTTTTATCACCAGTGCTTGCTTGGAATTTCAATTAAACTTCTTTAAATAATGAAACGTTAGATAATTTGAAAAGTTTACAACGTGTCGGTCGATAATGAACTACTTGGATATTGTTCAGCAAGCCAAGCCAATACCTCACTTTAAAGTGTTAAGTTATGACATTAATATAACATGTATTGTTGTTGGTGGAGGAGGTGTTGGTGAGGCGGCAGAATTTACGTTCAATCTTTATTTGTTCGCTTCTAATTTTGCTGATGACACAATATCCTGATAGCATTACGAATTATTGCACTCGAGTGTAACAAAAAAGTCACTAGATAAGGACATAATGGACTTAAGTTGATTAGAGATTGTGAGAGGCGTGTTGAAAGGAGGAGGTCTTGCCTGTCAGTACAACATAATTCAATTTAACCAAGGTGTTTGCATGAGTCTGACCTGTTCGATATGCGACACCTTATTATTATTGTCGTTGATAATATTTGTATTATTATTACTATTATTATTGTATTATTATTATTATTATTATTATTATTATTATTAGTATTATTATTAATATACATATTGTAGTAATAAACGTATGGACCAATCAACATCGAGGATTTCAGGCAAACAAAAGGAATGAACATATAACATTATAATGTAAATATGTTGATACTGAGTGTCAAATAAAATTTCAAGAAAGTTAATGGGTTTTTATGGGAAATTTTATGTAAATAAATCTAACAAATAGCTAAATCTCTGGCCACTATTTTCGGCTGAGTTCTTATGGCAACGTCTGGTAGGAGGCTTCGTTTACCTATCGGGCAGGGGCTGGAACTTGACTGAGGGTATGGCTTGGAGGAAGCAATATAACAACAGAATCTCTGTGCAGTAGCCTACCAGTGGGAGTCTAACAGCGGTGATGGTTGATGTGCTCCATGTGTCACACCAACAGTCACTCTGGCAGTATGCCCAGAAGAACGTAAACAAATACAAATATAAAAATAATAATACAAATAATAATAATAATAATAATAATAATAATAATAATAATAATAATAATAATAATAATAATATAATAATACAAATAATAATAATAATAATAATAATAATAATAATAATAATAATAATAATAATACTACTACTACTATCTATCTATCTATCTATTGCCTGACGCCGTGATCCCCGAAGGGGTGGCCACGAACGAACCACCCCCCTGCACCTCTGTCCCCAGTCAGTCGACGCCCCTCCCCCCAACCAGCACCGCCTTCGTTCATGTAGTTCCTCACTCCATCCTTCCACCTCATATTCGGTCTACCTCTCCCCCTCTGTCCCTCCACCTCGCTCTCGTACACCCTCTTAGTCATTCTCTCGCTTTCCATACGTTCCATATGGCCGAACCATCTCAAGTTGTTCCTTTTCACACTTTCCAGCACATCTACCTCCACACCACCCATCCTTCTTACTTCCTCATTAGTCTGTCTATCCCTCCATGTAACTCCGCACGCACTCCTTAAGTAATTCATTTCCACTGCTCTCACTCTTGGTCTGAGTCTCTCAACCAACGTCCATGCTTCGCTTCCGTAAGTCAGTGTCGGGATTACCACACTGTCATGCAAGGACTTCTTCACTTCCATACTGACCACCCTATTTCTTGTTACTGCTTTTAGTGTTCCTACAACTCTCATCCCCTGTTGTACCCTCTCCCGCACCTCTTTCATCCATAGTCCCATCTTTACTCAACACTGCCCAGATACTTAAAAGAGTTGACGATCTCCATAGCCTGACCGTTCAGCTTCAACCTCACACTCTGTGACTTCACCCCTTTCGAAGACCATAACCTTGCTCTTCCCCGTATTTACCTTCAAATTCCGTTTTTCGCACACTGTTCCAAACTCATTTACCAGACCCTGCAACTCCCATTCATTATCACTCATCAGAACGGTATCATCCGCAAACAGCAGTATAGGTAGCTTCCACTCAATTCCCTCCTCCTTTTCAGCGATACACCAACATCCACTGCTCTTGATAGTATTTCTTTCATAACTCCATCCATATATACAGTAAACAACCACGGGGACATCAACACACCCCTGTTTCAAACCAACATTCAGGTCAAAGAACTCGCTCTGCTCACTCTCCACACTGCCGCCTTTGCAACCCTCATACATGCTCTTCACTGCTTTCAGCAACTAACTTGCCCTCTACTCTATTAAGTACTTTCCACAAACCTTCTATCCCTTCTCCAAGTCCATAAAGGCAACATACACCTTTTGTTTCTTCTCCAGATACTTCTCCACAACACAATTCATGGTAAAAATCTGATCTACACATCCTCTTCCCTTCCTAAAACCTCCCTGCTCGTCGCCTATCCATTTCTCCGTTCTCACTCTCACTCTCTCAATCACTACCCTACTGTATACCTTCCCTACTACGCTTAGAAGACATATTCCTCGGTGGTTACCACACACTCCTCTTTCCCCTTTGCCCTTATATAGGGGGACTATTATTATAATAATAATAATAATAATAATAATAATAATACTAATAATAATAATAATAATAATAATAATAATAATAATAATAATAATAATAATAATAATACTACTACTACTACTACTACTACTACTACTAATAATAATAATAATAATAATAATAATAATAATAATAATATTAATAATAATAAACAAAAAATAAATATTAAAAAACTGGTGGTGGTAATAATAATGATGATTATATGATTTGATAATAAATATCAATAATAGATGGGAGTACCCAACTGTTAGTTTAACATCTACTATGCAACTGCGCAGCAGAAATAACTTATTACAGCAGAAAAGAGACCGAGCTATGAAGGACTAAAAGTACACATACAACCTCTTTTAAACCAAAAATATGGAGAAGTCAAGTTGATCCTGGACACTTTCTACCTTCTACTGTACTTCTATTTCCAACTTTATCTTCACCCGATCACCAATCTCAAGAAACCGACCCATTCACCCTCTAAATACTTCCAATTCTCTCATCCCAAACCTCAAATTTATATATGAACAATATATTTTCTACACTTTTCTCTATCCATCATGTCAAGTCAAGAGCCTCAATGACCAACGGCACTTGCCGGGTCAGCGCCTAGCTAAAGGCATCTGCAACATGGCTCCCCTGGCCGCATCTCTTTACAGATAATAAATGGCAGCTCAAGAATAAAGTGATTGGCGAATGAAGAGCTGCCGTACCAGGCAAGCCAGAGAAGAATAATTGATTCAGCTTTCGCCCAAATACATTCAAGTACCCAGAGGACTGTGCACACATCACCCGCCTGCATCAAGTATCTCAGAAGCTGACCGGAATTGTGACAGAAGAAGGAAAGCTGACTAAATATTGGCGACCCAAAGTGATCAGCTGAGGAGAAAATAGGGAAGAATTGCTGTTGTTTATTGTAGCAGACTTCCAGATTGGATCAATAATAGTATTTATGGTATCTTTTGGACCCGAATATGTATTCAAGAAAGATAAATGATCCAGATGAATGGATAGATGTTACCATTCTCCATTCATTCCTATTCATCACCACTTCTCTTGGCTGTTTTTCAGTCATCTCTCTATCTTCCTACGCTATATTACACCAGCTCTCCATTTCCTCCCAGTTCTTCCTCTCAATCTATTTCTCCCTGTTTCTGACTCATTTATAATCTTTGTAAGCCTTTCATCTCCCATTTATTCAATATGTCCATACCAGCATAGCACCCTTCTTTCCACTCTGGCTGATAAAGGTTCCTGTTGTCCCACTGTCCTACATACCTCTTAATTCCTCAATCTGTCTCTACACATACTCCTCATACACATACTCCTCAAGCAGCTTATCTCAATCACATCCAACCTTATTTGATCTTGTACATTCAGACGCCATGTATCATCTCCATACATCACTGTTGGTACAACTATCCCTTGATTCATTGCACTTTTATCTTTCTTTCCAAGATTTCTCACATTCCACATACATCCCATTGCTCCAAAAACTTTCAATCCCTCACACACTCTCTGTATTACCTCCATTCTCACACCTGCGCCCCTGCTTATTATGCCTCCTCGATTTTTAAAGCACTCCACTTGAGCCAGCACTTTCCAACCCAGTCGTCCATTTATATTTTATTATTGACCCTACGAGCAACTATATTACATACCATCACTTTACTTTTATTGACATTCACTCTCAGCTTCCTCCTACAACATACCACACCAAACTGTTTTACTACTCGCTGCAGCCTCTCCTCAGAATCCACCAACAACCACAACTATTTCGTACTAAACCCAATCATCTACCCAAAGATCTAATTTTTACCTCCTCCCTCACCACACCATCCATATATACATTAAACAAACATGGTGACATTACACAACCCTGTCGCAGACCTACATTTACCTCAACCCGTTCACTTAACTCATTAATAGATATCAAACCAATATACTGTACAGTGTACACTCACCCTCTCCAAGTCTTCAGTCGGTCCGTTTCTCTCCTCTTACCTGTGGGGAAGAGAAAGAGAAAAATGTTGAGATAGCGTCACAGGTATTGATAGGGGGGAATCTGTTTACCGTGAGGGTTGAGAAGGGGGATTATCAATATCTGTTGTCTTCTTTGTGTTTTACTTTGCCCACCATAGTACTTGACCACTTGCGAGTTTCAGGAAATAATGAAGTTGGAGGCGTAAATATTGATTTTAAACGGATATGTAATACTATGTAGGTTTGTGATGGATAGACAGTATGTTGAATTTTACTTTCTGTGTTTATTTATGCACTATAACTGTAATTTAGTTGGTAATTCTGCTTAATGTTGATGTCTACGACTCCAACTCCCTAATAGCATGATACTCGCAAGTGGTCAATTGATTCTGCTATGCAAAGCCAAATTAAATGTAACCTTAACCAAACACAAGCGTAAACGTAACCTTACCTGATCATTGCTAGCCTATTTAAAATTAATTTAATCAAACTGGCTTAGGCAAAATTACAATAACTTGATTGAAATTATCTTTAATCTAACGTTAACCTGGCTTTGCTTTAGCCTAACCCTAAGCTATCCTTATACCAACCTATTACTATTCAAACCTAGCCAAAGAAAACGTACATACCAAACTAACTTGAGGGGAATGTTTTGTTATATTTATATATTATTGTTTGTGTTTCCTCTCCTGACTTCCATCAAACTTAAACAAAAAAAATCCCCCCCCCCCCCCTCCCCCCATACCTTTGAGATAATTGTGTGCATTTTTCGCTAGAAAAATGCCCCGGCCGATCGCTGGCTCCTCCGAAATTTCAGGCTCGCTATAGCTTGTCGGGAAAACATCGACACCTAAATGACACAGAATGTCTTAAAATTGACAAAGATAAGGAGCGAAAGGTCTTACAATTATCAAACCAATGGGGCGAGCGTCTTAAAATCTCAAAATTTATGGGGCTATGCACGAGGGAGAATGGGATCCAGAAAAAACACTCCCTTAACCTTACCTAAGCTCATCTTACACTACCATAACTGATCCTAGCCTTAACCTTATATAAAACCTAGCCTAACCTACATCTAACTGCGAACGGAACCTCTTGGCTGTAAACAAAAATACCTGCAGACGAACTGACCTATAACGGAAGGAGGAATTTGGAGGCTTCTCGCGGTGACAGGATAACGGGGCATGACGTATTGGAGTAATCTTAAGGAGAGTTACACCAGAACTTTTACCGACAACTTTTTACGGTAATTCTGATCTGATAACTTCTAAAATAAGCATAGATAGGAACCCATTCACCAATATTCATCTCCATGTAACATTCGTTGTCGAAATTAATGCAAATGAAGTAAGAAATTACCTGAATAATATTGCCGATCGAATGTAGTTGTAAAAAAAAATATATATATACAGTATATATACATATAAATATATATATTTATATATATATATACTGTATATATTGTATATATATATATATATATATATATATATATATATATATATATATATATATATATATATATATATATATATACATATATATATATATATATATATATATATCTATATAAAATATACTGTATATATATACTGTATATCATACGACTCCTGTCCGAGTCCCTGCTCACCCAGTTACATAAACCCAACCTGGGTGTGCACGACTCCTCCACTCAAAGATTTGATATTCCAGAACCTGCAAAAGTATGCAGACTTGCAAATATCACCGCCAGGCCTGCAGTGCTCTCCCAGTGTATACCACCACCTCTACGTAGGGCACGTGGTACCCGTCTTGCAACACAATCCCACCCCTACTATGGGCAACTCTCTAACCCAAGAGTGAAACGTTTCTCTCAGACTTTCTTCTATTCAACAGGTGAGCTCTGGAACTCTTTCCCAGAATCAGTCTTTCCCTCTTCCTATGAATTACATTGCTTCAAACTCCCTGTGTCCAGGCATTTTGCCTCGAACATCCCTTGATTTTGGCCCTGCCACTCTTTCATCTCTACTCGCTACAGGCAGTTCTGCCTTTTGACTCCCTCCCTCACATAGGGAAAAAAAAAAAAAAAAAAATACCCCCCCAAGAAACCCGGGTCACCACTACCAGCATTGCCGCGCCCATGCCGTTCCTCACGCCCTTGACGGACACCCTGTCCTTGATATCCACTATGCTTGATACCCCAAAGAAAAAAGGCACAAGTTACCCAGAAAATACATCCCTTGGCCGCCTCCACCATAAAGAGCAAAACAAAATACAGTCTCCTCCCTCCAGCTAGACAGTCGAGAATGGGAGCTTCCAATACCTGCACCACCACTCATTAGGTCTTTACCTGACACTTCCATCGTAGAAGGACCTAAATTCGTCCCCATCATAAGGACCACACCAACCTGTCTTCCCCGAAAGCACGCCCCCAGTCAAGTGATGTTAGCCATTTCGACACCAGGTGGTTTCACCACCAAACAAAACGGGTCACTTCGACACCTAGGCAAAACTACTAAACCTTTTCAACACCAGTCGGTTTCAGTACCTAGCCAGTTCAATACCAAGCAAATTCACTACCACACGTTGCCATATCTACTGTACAGCTATCACGGGTTTGAACCCCCCCCCCCTCCACTCCACTCCACTCCCTCTCTCTCGCTCTCGCTCTCGCTCTCTCTCTATCTCTCTCATTTATGCAGCATAACTAGGGATGACAAATAGAATCGGGAACCTTATCTGTATATTCATTAACAGAAGGCCAAAACGGGTACATCCCTAAACACTGAACATTGATTGTGTCAATTATTCGTCTGGCTGACTAATTTACGTTAAGCACGCATTCCAAACAATGGACTTGCCCCATTTGAGCTGGAATAATCTCGATCTCATTCCAATATTAATATTAGTCGAACATGTCACAAGTAAGCATTAACTAGATTATTTGTTTGCAATTAAAAAACAATCAATATAGACTTAGCTTAGAAACAATTGTACAGATAGAATACAAAGATCAGTCCCCCATGTTTCCGGCCGCGACTAAAACGGCCATTGCGATACAACCGGGAAACACATTCTCGAAGACTAGCAAAGTTTACGCACTTGCGCTGCATTAAATTTAGTAGGATGATAAAGGCACCTTACTTAGTGCTAATCTACCCTACGTTAAAAGTTGGGATAATATCTATATATATATATATTAATTGTGGCCGCTAACCAAAGCGACCAAGCTCCAATAATACCACGACATACCCCAACAGTATATCATCGATGTTTGGAGGAATTCATATTGTATGTGACTATTCGAGATTACGGGGTACACGATTGTTATCATCGATCGAATGAAAGTGATACGGGCATACGATAGACTGAAACATACTTTTAACTCCGATGCTGTGATTACAAGAACATCTCCTGCTAGAGAGCTTGTGTGACATCGGCTTTAGTGTTTGGTGGTCTTAATCCTCTCAGAATACCAGGACGTCGTTCTCTTAATTATGGATAACATTAAACGGTTTTACTCTAGTTTGGAAGTTAATCTATTAATCAAACGGGAGTAATATATCTAAATTGAGTGTTCAATTCAGTTATCAAGGAATGTAATCAGAGAAGAAAGCTCAATGACCTGGTATTCAGGGTGTGCAATTCATCCGCGCTAGAGACCCTATTCAGTATTAGAGATACAACTACCTCTGCAGTATTGGTGTTATTGGAGCCATATTGGGGTGGGGGAGGTACTGCTCTTCTCCCTCAGGCTTAGCCCCAATAGATTTGAGATTTTAAGACATTCACCCTATTAGTTTTGCGATTTTAAAACCTTTCGTGCCATTTAGTTGTAGATTTTTTTTATCTCGCAAGGGGGTCCTTTTATTATGTTTGGTTGTTAAGCTTGATGGAGGTCTAGAGGAACAGGATATACAGTTGGGCCTTTCAATGTAAATTCTACATGATCCTAAATAATATACCACCTCATTGTTTCATTAAGCATGTGTCAAACGAGCACTGTTTCCAGCAATGTTTTGGAGCAATTCTCGTTCGGTAACTTCAGAATTAAACTTTTATAAGTCTTAAGCCACCAAACATATTCTAATTTCAGACTAGTTCCCGACACCAATGCAAAACAAGAACATCAACGAAATATTAAATATTGCAAGAAGAAAATCGCTCTTAAAAAATTGCCGGAAAAAGCGCTCGTGTGACATCTTCTTAGTTGCGACACCAACACGACGTAGACAGAAAACAAAATCCGATCTCTCTTACTACAGGATATAATTTAGTGTTTACATATTTTGGTGACGTGTTGAGCGAAGGTTTACTGAACTGATGCTGAGGCTACATGCAATGTGGCCATCAACATGCAGGGACACACATAAACACTTACACACGCATACCTAGGCTACACTTAGACGTACACACAAATAAACACGCATACGCTTATATACACACACAAGCACAATCATATATTCACGTGGATATACACACCACACACAATCTCACAAAATCACACACGCAATCGTCCATACGAACACGACATTACATTCAAGCAATCACTATACCATCACTTACAGTAAGTCATGTCTTATCTCAATATATTAATATCTGGGTATTTATTATCTTAAATCCAAAAAACATATAAAATGCATGCCCAAGATTTATATATACAGGCAATGTTCAGTTTTGAATTTGTTGAGTATATTAAGAACAAATAATACAAATGAAGCTCCGATAGTGCATGATTTATGGATATGACCGTACAGTAAACTGAAACATGTCTAGACTGCATAATGTTTTTAGAATGTAAATTTTGGACATAGACTTAAATTGTTCTTTAATTACACCTATTATTTATTTATGTATGTAATATTTTTCAGCAAACATTGATGTGTATAATGATAAACAAATGAGAACCACGACCCCATATAAGTGACTGTTATCTTAGCTTCCAACACCAAGCGTCCCTCTACCAACACCAAGCGTCCCTCTACCAACACCAAGCGTCCCTCTACCAACACCAGTACACAAGGAAGTGACACTCGTAATCGCCCACCACTAGACATGCATTAACACCGCAATCTTCACATAATAAGAGTCATGAGCGGGAAATATTATATGTGCATACGAGGTTACGTGTGAATGCTTGCGACATGCCTTCCTCTCCCCCGCGGTTGAGTTTCCGGTGTTACGCACCGTACAAATACCCTGGCAAACTCGATGCACAGGTTGTTTCAATTAATGTTTTTGCTGTATAGATGATACACAATAATTACAATATTATATACGATTACTCTTACTGCTATTATTTTACTACGCTCACGACTATACTTACCCACTACTGCTACTACCGTTAATAATAATAATAATAATAATAATAATAATAATAATAATAAATTATGATAATAGTAAATCTATCATTATAATCATGGCATACAACCAATTACAATTTAATACAAATAACTTACCGGACTCGGGGAAATAAATACAGCCAATAATGTTTAGTATAATGATATGCCTTATTCAAAATGTGTCAGAAATGACTACTATGCGAAGCCAGCGATATACATGGTTAACTTGTGACGCAACTCTTTGGCAAACTGTACCAAGCATTAATTTAATATAAATAATTAAACAATGTGACGTATGCTACATTAAATTATCCGGAACACTTGGCAAGAAGATCACATATAATGTTTAAAAGTCTTGAATAGCTTATGGAGGGTGGTGGTGGTGGTGGTGGTGGTGGTGTGGGGGGTGGGGGGGGGGGCGTTTGGACCCCTTCTCCCTTATATTTATCCCCGTAATTTTGACATCTAAATACGTTTGCCCCATTAGTTTGGTGATGTTAAGAGCTTTTACACCATTTATTTCTAAATGTTAAGACCTTTCATGACATTTAGGTGTCGAGTTTATCCTCGCAAGCGAAAGCGAGCCTGCAATTTAGGTGGAATCAGTTTTCGGCTGGGACATTTTTCTACCGAAAAAATGCAAACATTTATCTCAAAGGGGGTTCTTGGGATATTTCTTCTTTTTTAAGTTCAATGGAGTTCTGGGAACCAAATTATTTGTAAATGTAAAATAGGACATGAGAGACTTGAAATAAACATATTGAGAGAGGCAATGACTGGACACCATTGTGCAACCCTGTTTGGCACGGATATTTATCATTCAAGTAACCACATAACAATATTCATATATTCACAGAAAACCAAACGGAGTATCTGCAACCTCAAGATGATGCATTGGATTTTAATAGATCATAGTTATTTCTAATCACTAACTGACTGCTATTGTATACTATGCGCCTAAGATATCTTCAAAATAATATATGGTTAAGCAAAGATATTTATGACACACAGAACACCAATCCACATGATATAGAAAGAATTGACCAAAGAAAATACTAGGTTTTAATGCATTCAGCAATAAAATATCAAAGTACTATGTCATCGTATCTGAGCAATTAATGGCAAATATCACGAAACATGGGCTAATCCAAATTTCACTTTTGTCTTTCCACAATTGTTGACCAACGTAGGCTAGTTGGCGAATTATTGAAGTCGACTGTAGTTTCTGGATTATTTTAGGAAGCACAATTGTTATAGGATGCCGCAATATTTTGATACACTGCTTGAGCCACACAAATATATAAAACAAATAATAAACTCTGATTTACTAGTTAATGGCCACCGTTTTGTGTTGTATAACTATGAGGTGTATAACTATGAGGTGTATAACTATGAGGTGTATAACTATGAGGTGTATAACTATGAGGTGTATAACTATGAGGTGTATAACTATGAGGTGTATAACTATGAGGTGTATAACTATGAGGTGTATAACTATGAGGTGTATAACTATGAGGTGTATAACTATGAGGTGTATAACTATGAGGTGTATAACTATGAGGTGTATAACTATGAGGTGTATAAACTATGAGGTGTATAACTATGAGGTGTATAACTATGAGGTGTATAACTATGAGGTGTATAACTATGAGGTGTATAACTATGAGGTGATAACTATGAGGTGTATAACTATGAGGTGTATAACTATGAGGTGTATAACTATGAGGTGTATAACTATGAGGTGTATAACTATGAGGTGTATAACTATGAGGTGTATAACTATGAGGTGTATAACTATGAGGTGTATAACTATGAGGTGTATAACTATGAGGTGTATAACTATGAGGTGTATAACTATGAGGTGTATAACTATGAGGTGTATAACTATGAGGTGTATAACTATGAGGTGTATAACTATGAGGTGTATAACTATGAGGTGTATAACTATGAGGTGTTCAAGTATTTACGACCACGACTGTAAACTTCTATAATTTTAAGTAGTCCCCAACAATCTAGTTGATAAACAAACTATGCCACTTATTTTGCAGTACCACCTGTTATTAATCACCCATACACTTCACTCTCATCGTCGTCACATGAATTAGAAAATATAATTCTTCCTCAAGGTCAGCGCTGCTTTTACTATTTATATATCTCTCCTAAATACACGTCCTGGCTGTCGGTGCTTCGAGTCCGGCTGGGAGTATTATTATGTTTTGTTTTTATATATATATACTGTATATATATATATATATATATATATATATATATATATATACATATATATATATATATATATATATATATATATATATATTGTGACCACCATATAGTCTCTTGGAGTTATCCAGTCTCCGCTTTCCAAGGTATTTTCATGGGTGGTCACAACAACTCGAAGCAAGAACATAAAAGGCGACTCCCCCTGCTTCCTCTGTCACTGTTCATGATGGAGGAGGCAAAGTAAACATCGGGGTTTATACGATTTTCTTACTTTCACAGCTCTTTAACTCGAGAGAAGAAAAATGAGGTAATGGAAGACCTCGAGTGCTTTTCCTCGGACGATCTGACAGCGAAATTTTCGGTATCACTACTCGTTTTTCATCTTAGATAAATACTGAAATATTTATGGCGAGACGAATCAATACGAGGGATATTTATCATATGACGAATCAATACGAGGGATATTTATCATATGACGGATCAAAGCGTTATTATATTATCAGATGTCATGAGCTTAACGCTTGATGATCATGGCAACGACCTAGGGTAATGTTAAACTGTTAAAAATAGTCAGTGATATTTTAAAAGCTTGAAGCTTTAGAAGAGAGATTAAACCATTTTAAAAGGGTAAACATGATACAATGTTGCTGTATTCCATGCCAGTTGTGCAGAGTGTCATTTATTATTCACCGAAAAAAGTAGACAACTAAACATGGATACACTTACTACAGAGTGTTGTCTACATATGGCATAAATACTTTATTTTAGTGGTTGATAGGTATTACCAAGAACATAAAATTAAATGGCTAAATCGATTCACTCATCTGCAAACTAAACACACAATTCTTGAGTTATTTAATTATTTCTGTATTATGGCACCTTTTTCATTATATAGGCTAACTGTGGAAGGCTTGTATCCAACTTCGGAAATATGTCTCCAAATCAAGTGATTATAATGCGGGAGGGATATTGAAAATGTTGTGAATACTTGAATGGAGAAATGATACCCATATGACGGAAAATGGGAAGTCCGTACAGTGTACACATATTGCCGTCATGTGGGTTTAATTAAAAAAAAATTGCTTCCATCGGTCTACAAATAATGTTTTGCAATTCTGGATAACACTAATCGATTGTTTTCATATCAAAAGTCACACCACAGCATTACTCAATTTGAATAAGAGCAACATATTTCCGACGGTGTTTGCGCATTGCAAAGACAATCTGCAAAATACCAAATAAGTTAATTCCGACAAAATCATTATAATAATAATAATAATAATAATAATAATAATAATAATACTCTGGTTACTTATGTAGGGCCCGTATCTTCTTCCAGGAAGCAGACACGCTAGCTATCAACTGATCCTGTCGGACGGCTAAAACAATAATAATAATAATAATAAAAATAATAATAATAATAAAAATAATAATAATAATAATAATAATAATAATAATAATAATAAACTACCGAACTACAGTATAACTTAAGAAAAAACATAATTATAATTAACAGTACCAATTAAACAAAATGGTACACCTAATTTTCAGCTAACTGAAAAGAGTCGCACCACACCCATGCCCTGGTATCATAACCCAGAGATAAGGTAACAAGGCAGGTGCTAGATACCCTTTATAGTAAGGTGACGGGATACCAGAGAGGTTCACATATATATATATATATAGATACAAAGGCCATACATATCTCACGATCCCAGCGAGGAGAGAGAGAGAGAGAGAGAGAGAGAGAGAGAGAGAGAGAGAGAGAGAGAGAGAGAGAGAGAGAGAGAGAGAGAGAGAGAGAGATTTACATTAATGCACTGTCTACACAGATCTTACGATCCCTGAATTATCTAGCACACGGAAATAGTCTTAAACAATGAGTACCCAAGCTAAATATGACCTCAGTGACATAAGAAACACCGATTTGAACTTGTCAATCAAATATATCCTCGATAATACACATGCACCAAAATAACAATATAAGCAGACCCAATCTAAAAAATAACTACAATGATTTTATCCATCAACACCACACACTTCCTCCAGATCATGCTTTCACCGTTCAGGATAGCCTCCTACAGAGTGTGACTCACCACCATCCTGACACCTCTATATACCTCCATGATCCAGACAGTCGGGGACATGTAGAGCCCAGGCATCTCCATCAATGAGACTGCAGTTATATATATATAACTGAAGTTATAATACTAATAGGGGTGATCTGGTTAATCTATAAGTGAGGCTGGATGGGGAAATATTGGAACAATTACAGTAGATTGTTTTTAATAGCTGGGAGAAACGATAAGCAGGAATGGAGGTATGAGGGAGGCACTCGCTGCAGGCAGTTATGCCTTTTGCCTCCCTCATTCACATAGAAAGAAAAAAAAGAAGGTAAAACAGAGTATGTGAAGGAAGGAAAGTTTTCGGAGCAATGGGAAGTATGTGGAAGGTGAGAAATCTTGGAACGAAAGTTAAAAGTGCAATGTATCAAAAAATTGTTGGGTCAACAGCGATGTATGGGGCTGAGACATGGGCTCTGAAGGCAAAGGAGAGAAGAAAGCTGGACATGATGGAGATGAGCTGCTTGAGGAGTATGTGTGGAGTTACTCGTAGAGACAGATTGAGGAATGAAGATATACGTAGGAGAGTGGGGCAGCAGGAACATTTGTTGGCCAGAGTGGGCAGAAGGGTGCTGAGCTGGTATGGTCATGTTGAACAAATGGAAGATGAAAGGCTTACACAGAGAATATGTGAGTCAGATACAAGGGGAGATAGAGGGGTAGGAAGACCCCCATTGAGATGAAGTGACTGTGTACAACAAAGCTTTGGATGATAGAGGAATGACTATGGATCAGGCAAGGGAAGTAGTAATAAACAGGAATGCAGGGAGAATTCTTGTGAATAGATGAGTGAACACGTGGTCATTTGGGAGAAGGGGTCGGGCGCCAGTTGGACTAGATAATAGTTTGTCAGGTGCCTGGCCCAGGGAGCCGGTAAATAATTATGAAGGTTACGCCTGGAAGTGTGGTGGGCTGGCTTGTGGTCGGCTCGCTGCATATCTGCCTGCTGAGACCGGAGGCTTAAATACCCAAACTATATCATCTGTTGTCTGTAAACATCTTCAATTATTTTCGAGATTAGCTTCCATAGTATTCATCAACCGATTAGTTTAATGACTCTCCTACTCATCGAGACAGAGAAAGGGGCAAGGGAACGCGAAAGTGGTCCCGAACCTTGATAATTAGAAAACTTGAATGTTGTTTCTGTTCGGGCTCTGCCTCGAATCACCCACCCCCATCAATGGGGTATGTGCCTGAGTATACATACATACAAGAAATCTTGCAGAATTCAGAATTTAGTAGCTAGAGCCCTCGCTCGTAGACCTCGCAACGAGATTGACGATTGACGAGTTAGGCGGTTAGGAGTAATAGCTTAGTAAACGAGTTAGCTTTGCCCATTTCTAATTGCACAGTCAATTTATGATCCGTTATGCCCTCAGAAACGGATGTCAGTAATTGCAAACCAGAGATAAGAGCCTAGATTTGCAAATACCCTGTTCATGTTAGGCTGTCCCCAGATCAGGCACGCAGGCTCAATGACAATATGCACATATAGTTTTAGGAACATAGAGGTACTATTGCCTATCGGATAGTAATTGCGAGAACGCTCCCGAACGAGCGAATTACGCATAGTAAAAGAATTTCTTACTGATTTTCACGAGAGAACTATCTATTGATATTGATTTTACCTGACGTTCGCTTTGACAAGTTGATTACTTACTTAGTATATAACATGTTGTTTACATATATTAGTATATAACATGTTGTTTACATATATTTTCCTTTGTAAATTTTATCCAGCTAAGTACCCCTGTACTAAAACAATTGCATAACAATATATAATTATATATATATATATATATATATATATATATATATATATATATATATATATATAGTATATGTAGTATATACCAAGATAGTTAATGTGAACTAAAGATAAATATCACTAGAATACTATAATAAGCACCAGCATGTTTCCCATTGTCCCTCCTATATAGTATGACCTGCCCAACATCCAAACATGAAGAATATAAAGAACATGAATAATCCAGACACCTCCATCAATGACACAAACTGTACATGTATACAGTACACTATAAACACTTAATGCGTACCCAAGCTAATTAACAAACCTCACACACCTCAGACACCTCCATCAATGACACAAACTGTGCATGTATACAGTACACTATAAACACTTAATGCGTTCCCAAGCTAATTAACGAACCTCACACACCTCAGACACCTCCATCAATGACACAAACTGTGCATGTATACAGTACACTATAAACACTTAATGCGTACCCAAGCTAATTAACGAACCTCACACACCTCAGACACCTCCATCAATGACACAAACTGTGCATGTATACAGTACACTATAAACACTTAATGCGTACCCAAGCTAATTAACGAACCTCACACACCTCCCCAGTCTAGTACTGTACCTCCTATAAAGACTGACCTCCAACATCCAGGCGGTCAGGGACATGCAGAGCCCACACATCTCCATCAGTCAGTACCCAGCTCACTACCCGTTGAGTTATATTTGCCATAGGATCACTGAACTTCTCAGGCTCGGTGTGTCTCGCTGAATGTAACATATTATAGTTTGCTCCCTAGACTCCCTTCAAGTTAAAACAAATCCCATCGCCCAAGACCCTTGTTCAAACTACCCCCCCCCCCTCCCCCCCTCATTCCTTCAAGCTAAATTGAAAAAACAAAAAATATGATGGAAAAATGTCCCGGCAGAAAGCCGGTTTCTCCTATTATGCAGGCTCACTCTCGCTCACCTGGAATATATGAACACCTAGAATGACCACCCTTAGAACAAGTTGAGCCATACCTCCACCATTCAGCACCCAGCTCCTGCTTATATTAGTGAGTCATACCTGCCGTGGAGTCAGTGAACCCCTCAGAATCGATGTGTCTCCTCATGTGACGAATTAAATAATCTTGGATATATTTTTTTGTCGGAATGTGTAATTTAATGTTTATGTGATTCATTTAGTGTGATGACTATTTACAGAAGATATATAGATGGGCAGATAGAAGGATAAATAGTTAGATTGATATATATATATATATATATATATATGAAGTTTGGTGAACATTCGTCCAACGGTCTAGGAGGAGTTTCGGGACATTCGGACAACGACAACATCGACGACGACAGAAAATATTTTCCGGTGGTACCCACTATAAGGGGGGGGGGGGGGGGCGATACCAAACTTTGCTTACGCAGAGTTGATAATTTAAAGGAACAAACAATGAATGTTCATCCTATTAGTAAAAACCTGTGTTCATTACCGTTGATATACGAGTATATATTTATACAGTATACTAGGATATAATATTAAAAACTCATCAGCAAATATATATATATATATATTTTTTTACGAATATTAGTTTTGAGAATACTCGTTTTACAAAAATCAATAGTTCTATTTGCAGGAAGGTATATTAAGAAACCCCATCATATACTCCAATACAAATATGTCGTCATATCAAATACTGTATATCGGGTTTCTTCTTTCTTCGTGATTTTGTATCCAGTTTATTCTAGACGAAATTATATCTAATTCCTCGTGCATGATATTAATTGAGTAAGAATCCTTCATTCTTTTGTAAATGCTCGGAAAGAAGTAACCCGATTTTAAAAATGACGTATTACTTCTTATAATGTAGTTACTAGATTTGTCAATTCTTTAGCATACCGACATTGTATTAGTGAGACATGATGGTTTAGTAACAGAACATTACAGGCACTGGCAGACTCATGACTGCTGGCATACACTGGGACATCAATCATTTTTTTCATAGCTGTTATATGCAATATTGAAAGTTTAAACAAATATTGATTGTCCTTTCTTGCAGTTATTCCACAATGCCAACCCATAATCAGGCTTACAATACGAATTAAATACAAATATCATTGTCTCCAAGTTAGCATGTGTAAAATGTGTTTAGTCTACAGTCTACATCTTCTAAGTCTTCCAAGTTATCACTGCTTAATAAATGACCTAAGTATTTAAATGTCTGCACTACTTCTAAATTATCATTACCCAATTGTATTACGTCAATAGGATTCCTATTCTCTCTACTATTAATATAAAACATTTAGTTTATTCTTGTTTCTGAGAAGTTTATGATTATCTATAAGTTCTCTAAATTTACTGTACATCGTGTCCATTTCCAGTTGATGAAGAGATAACTACTATATCGTCAGCGTAGCATAAAATATTACATCTGGTTGATCCAATTATGCAGCCAATTTCCATTTTTTATATTTAATTTATAATTTCAATAATATACACATTAAATAAAAATGGAGATAAAATGCCCCCCTGTCTCACTCCTTTATCTATAAAGTAAAACATACCATTAAATCCTTTCCAAGTAACCCGGGCAAGTTGGTTTCGTAAGTAGTGCATTATTATATAAACAATATCGCTAGGTATACTTAGTTTCAACAGCTTTAAACCTAGTGTAATATGATCGACTCGATCGAAGGCTTTAGAAAAATCTATGAAGGTAGCAATTCCTGTTTTATCTGATTTTGAATATTTATGCATGATTTCTTTAAGTAAAAAACAACAATCTGTGGTTGACGGTGATGATGTTAACACTAGTAATGATGAATGTAAGATGATGTTGATAAGAGTAGTAATAATGGTGATAGTTGTAGTAACAATGATGATGGTAGTGACAATGTAGGTGACAGTAGTAGTTATGATGGTGAGAATAGTAGTGATGATTGTAATAGTAGTAGTGATGATGATCATAGTAATGATGATGATAACAGTGGTAGTGATGATGGTGCAGTTGTAGTGATGATGGCAGTAGTAGTGATGATGGTGATAGTATGATTCATGATGGTAATACTTGTAATGATGGTAACCCATCGCAGAGGTGAGTATGTCATTTTGATTTTGGGCAAAGCGGCACGTCCACTTTATTTATACTGTAGATGCTTACAAAATGGTTATGCATGAATATAGATGATCCGTGCGCATGTCGAGCAAAAAAGTAAATTGATATTATTTAAAGGTTAAATTCAATCATAATGGTTAAAAATAAAGGTAAAGTTTTCAACTGTTTAACTAATAATTCAATTTACCCCATATTCACAATCCTAGATGCAATATATATGGCAAACATACTGACCAACTTTCAGTTAAATATTCTTAAGGTTAAGATCAAAGGTAAAGGTCAAAGGTCAATATCAGTTTTAATAGTATTAATCCCAAACTAATTGAAAGATGTTCGCCAAATGTTGCAGATATAGCTAAAATACTTAAGCAAAGGTCAGCAGGTATACAAATAATATACTAAGAGGTCAAGGTCATAGATCAAGGTCAAATATTAAGGTCAATATACTAACTTCTTAATTGTTCATTCAAATGTCACAAAATTCGCAGATATGGTTGACCTTCGTATACAAATGATAAGCGCAAATTATCAAACACATTCCGCAAAGGTCATGATACAGGTCAAAGGTCAATTTCAATTATATTCATAATTTCTCTTAAACTAATCAATAATTATTGTTCATCAATATATGCATACATACTAGATTTCTCAATGAAATTATCATGTAACAAAAAATATTTCCTCTCCTAAACGTCAATGTCACATGTCAAGGTAAGTGTTCAGTTATCAAAACTGTTGTTAAATATAATTTGAATTTCACCATTATTGCTCTTCTAGATGATGATTATATGAATAGACATTTTATAAAACAAATACAACATACATATTTAACATTTCAGGGTCAAAGGTCAAGGAAAAAGGTAAAAAACCAGCTATATGTCAATTTCTCCTAAACTGACCTATGGATTCTCACCACGCGTAATAGATATTTTATCTAGAAAGTGTATGCAAAGGTAAAGAAATAACACAAAACTATATATTACTCATGCTCAAAGGACAAAGTCACAGGCCATGGTCACCGGCAAAGGTAACATTTTAATCTCAATACATTACATTTGTTTTACTATTAATTAAAATGTCATCATATTTGCTGATATAGTTGGGGGAGGCACTCGTCACAGGTAGTTCTGCCTTTTGTCTCCCTCATCCAAATAAAAAGAATCAATAGTAATTAATTGTTCACACTAAAACCATACAGGTCATTATAAAGGCTAAAGGTCAATTCCAACTATTCTTATATGCAAACTTACCAACAATTGTTCACCAAAACAAACTTGTGTACTTGATATGTTGATAAAATGATCATGAAATAAAACATATATATCTAATGAAAGGTCAACATAAAACGTCAGAGCCAAAGTTCAATTCTTACAAATTCATATAATTCAAATATAAAACTCGTTGTGTTAGTTGTAATATATATATATATATATTCACTTTGCAGCATGCGTATCGGCTAACTGTCAGATACATTTCTAGAAAATTTAGGCATAAGAACAATGATATTATCATGCTAATAATAAGGGCTGATCCTATCCAGAGTGAGGTCTGGCCTCCTCTACCCAACCTCAGCCGTTTCTGTCTGTCTATTTTATTGTCCTATTTTTCGTTCTGGGGGCAAGGGGCTAGGAACCCTCCTCCCCTTATACAATTCTTCTACTACACAAGACAGAGTAAGAGGTGAGGAACTGGTCCCAGACCCTAAGAATTGGACCTTTAAATGTTGTTTCTGTTTGAGCTCTGTCTCGAGTCGGCCACCCCCAGCTATAGGGTATGTGCCTGAGTATTATACATACATACCTACATACAAGTTATCTGATAGATGCATGCACAATCTACTGGGGATTTACAGTTTCCCTATCCAATGTTCAGTTAAAATTATATAAAATAAGACTGAAATATTTTAAAATATTTGTTTATAGTCCACTGTGAATGGAATTTGTTTAACCCTCTCAGAATTGGTTATGCAGCATTCTTTCCAAAATGCGAAAACGGCAATTCTACTTTTTATATATATATATATATATATATATATATATATACTGTATACTATATAATTATATATATATATATATATATATATATATATATATATATATATATATATATATATATATATATGATGCTATGAACGTTGGATTGCGATGGTACTTACGAAGTAAATCTACAGAAACATTCCGACATTGCCAAGCTAAACGTAACATCAGTTACCATTAACCGAGAAATTGAGACCTTAATTAAAATTATATGATTTTATTAAAACATTAGGTTATATAATAGGATTGGGGTAGAGCTAAGACAAAACACTTATAATACAGACGCTTAAAGAAGAAAACATTAAAATAGTATATATATATTCGTAGCATCCCACTCAGACAATCCCCTTCTGCTAATAATAGTTACAGACGTCAGCAGCGAGGCATAATATCCAGGGCAGAGTATTGTTACCGTGTCAGTCCTGCCCCTCCCAGTCTGACACGGACAGGAGTATTTATTTATTCCAACTAACATTGGGCAACTAGTACAATCATGAAAAAAGTACAACCATTGTGATTCATGAATTTATGTGATACTTTTATGTGATACTCCTATATATTTATTTATTTATGCGATACTCTTATATATGCATTAAATGGTGGACATAGTTTCATATTTATTGTATGCTTAATCACATTTCTAAATACATTTCCAAACATATACTTACTACATTTGACTGGTCCACGTATTTGTATATGTGTGTGTACATTACATGTAACACGCTGATAAAGTTAAATCTAACCTAACCTAATTATGTAGGTTCAACCAGTTCACTTTTAAAGAACGTCGGATCGGTATTGTGTGCTTAATCATCATCTGGATCGATATCCTGCCATCGGGACATGAATCGAGTTTGTGGCACATATACAATCACCTAGAGTGGTCGGCTGTAAAATAATCCGTGAACAATTCTGACACGTAGACGAAATGTTTAATATACCAGTACTTTCCTTTAATCAAATTATCGATCAATGGATTACCCCATGAAGGTATTACCTTCATGGGCTTCCCCATTCAATGTTCAGTGGCTCTAGCTAACATTCAGTTATATACAGTTCTCCGCATTTACAAGGTTACACCAGTACGAATATTATAACTTTAAGAATATTAAAACCTTTATAGCAAAGTTATGAAGCATATACTAAATAATTTTATTGTCTCGTTTGTGTTCGATACAGACTCAAATGGGTGCGTGGCTATTTATTCTCTTGACTGTACCATTTAGTTGTTTATGTGGCTGTACATTACAAGACTGTCCTAACCTGGTTACATAAGATAACATTGTCACCAAGGACTCCTCCCTCTCTTTCTCTCCAGACCCACACGCATTCTTTCTCCTGTCTAACCTTTCTCCAGCATTTATATTTACATCCTCGCCATCACAGAATTCTCTCACATATACTGTGTGATCATGTTTCCTCCCATTGCGCAATTTCTCCTTTCGGTTCTAAATAATTTAAAGTATCTTGTAATCTAAACTGTTATCATTAACCTTTTGAAACTCGAGGTGTGCTGCTGAATATTGTAAAGTATGGTGATGGTCATTCAGCATTGACTCTTTGAGTACGCATGTCTGCTTGAATCCAATCAAATTTTCTAGTAGCTACCAATATTTAAAAAAAGAGACAGCTTTCATTTTAGTGAAGAAGTTACTCGAGCAATTATTATTGAATTATTTCCAATTTGAAATAATATCGTGTATTGTTAGCCATAAAAACTCAAATTGCTGTCATCGAACTAAAGGTGTTAATGTATATATTATAATTAGGCAATTCAGAACAATTAATTACATACGTGAGGAATATTTCAAATTTGAAAACACCGTTAAGGGTAGCCATATTAAATAGAACGTCATTGTATTGGAGAGGCTAATAGACACGGTATTTAATCGTCTAGCTTTGAGGTCTTTCAAAACGAAGACGCATTTTTAAAAGTTAGACTATTTTATGCATTTTAAGGAGGGCCTATGATATTCAGAAGGTTTATTGACATCGTATTTAAGCCTTTGAGTCCAAAACTAATAAATTATCGTCAAAATACAAAAGGAGTTATCATATATAAATGTGGAATTTCTTGCACTGATGTTACTTTTCACCAATTGTGAAACAAATAAATAAAAAATCAGTAAATATAAAACGTGCAATTACAATAACCAATAGCAAACAGGGTGGTAGCTGGTGGCATAGTGTCCAGGTGAAGGTCGGCCTGTGGTGCAGTGGATTTTCGAACCGTTCTTGGCTATTCAGCCAGCAGAGTTTGGGAGGCTGGTTTCTCAATGAAAACGCCTAGGCCGCAACAAATAAAAAAAAACCTACACCATACCTTGTCACTAGTGTCTTCTGTTTCACCTCCTGTACCTTACCTGTCCCAAACCCTGCGGCACATCCAACTTACCTTCATCATTTTCTTATCAACTCTGCTTAAGCTGAGTGGTATCGCCCCCCGTATAGTGGTACATGCCGGTCAAAATGTCTGTCTGTTTGTCCGAAAACTCCTCCTAGACCGTTCGACGGATTTTCACCAAACTTCACACGAACATTCGGTGCGTGAGTGCGACGGTAATTAAAACAAGATTTTAGATTTTTTTAATTTGTACAATTATTTTGATTTTGGGTTAAAAAAAAATGATTTTCCACCCCCCCCCCCCCCCTCCCTTGGCCCTCCAAGAGGCCCCCCCCCCTCCCCCCCAAGCAATGATGATGGTGTTCTGGGGGAGAAAACAACTCGCCCCGCATTTGATAGGTTAAGTTAGTTTAGTTGACATTAGAAGCGATGGTAGTAATAGTAGGTGACCCATCGCAGAGTTGGGTATGCCGTTTTGATTTTGGGCAAAACGGCACATCTACTTTATAAGTATTATGGTTCGTATGCCATAGAGCATCACCTTGTTAATCTTACTTGAATTATTGACTAAGTGTAGCAAAATACAGCAGTAACAACCGAGTAAACTTGAATTACCGCTATTCGATCCAAGGTGGGTCTTTTGAACTCCCATGCATCGCTTCACTATTTTGGAAATTTTAAGACGACTTTAAGGGGAGATATTTAGTTAGTTATTTATGTATGTATGTATGTATGTATGTATGTATGTATGTATGTATGTATGTATGTATGTATGTATGTATGTATGTATGTATGTATGTATGTTGTATATTAATAAAGTAGACGTACCGTTTCGCCCAAAATCAAAATGGCATACCCAATTCTGTGATGGGTTACCATCATCACTACTAATACCATCAATCACAATCATCACTACTACTGTCATCATCACTACAACTGCCACAATCATCACGACTACTGTCATCATCACCATTACTATGATCATCATCACTACTACAATTACAATCATCAGTACTACTCTCACCATCATCACTACTACTGTCACAATTGTCACTACCATCTTAATCACTACTATCATCATTGATACTACAACTATCAACCATCATTACTCTGCTAAAGCTCGGTTCACACATACACGTTCTAACGTCCCGTCCGGCCCCGACCTCTTAATAAAAAGCGCCTAGGCGGCGTCCTTTTTATGCATGCATAAAATGGTCCGTGTGGGTCGGGGCAACTGCCAGAAAACGTGTTATGCCGGGGCAACCCACGGGACGCACACGGACACACACAGAAGTTATTTTCTTGGTCGGGGACGGACGGGATGTTAGAACGTGTATGTGTGACCAGAGCTTAAGCAGAGTGGTATCGCGCCGGCCGAACGTTCTGTCTGTCTGTCTGTCTGTCCGAATACTCCTCCTAGACCATTCAACGGATTTTCACCAAACTTCACACGAACATTCGGTGCGTGAATGCGACGGTCAGTCAAAAAAGATTTTTTGAATTTGTGCAATAGTTATGATTTTAGGTCAAAAATATAGTTTTGCCCCCCGACCCCCCCCCCCCCCCACCGAACCCCCTCACCCTCACCCCCACCCGACGGATACCCCCCCCTCTAACATTCTTCTGTAGCAGCAATGATGATAGCGTTCTGTGTGTGTGTCACATCACAGAACTGCACACATCACACACACACACAGATGTGATGATAATGGTGATTATGGTATTTGTAGCAATGATGTTGGTAATTGAGAAAGTATGTGTCATGGTGGTGATGATCTGTAGTGGTGACGATATTGTGTCTGAGTGTAGTAATGATAGTTGTGGTGATTATAAGAAAACATAAGAACAATGGAAATCTGCAGAAGGCCTAATGGCCCATACGATTATGGTAGCAGTTATGATATTGTCAGTAATGATGATGATGTTTATTATGGTAGTGAGGGCAGTCGTGATTGTGAAAGTAGTTGTGATAGTGGTGGTGATAGTAGCAGTGATGATGGGGATAGTAGTAGTGATGATGGTGAAAGTATTGGTGATGGTTACTGGAGATGACACCCCGAAAACAACTCGCCCCACATTTGTTAGGTTAAGTTAGGTCAAGTTAGTTTAGTTGATATTAGAAGTTATGGTAGTAATAGTGGGGATGATGATGGTAGTGACGATGGTGACAGTAGTATTAGTGATGATGGTGAGTAGTACTGATGATGGTGAAAGTTGTAGTGATGATGAAAGTAGTGATGATGAGAGTAGTAGTGATGATGGTTAGAGTAGTAGTGATGATTACACTAAAAGTAGTGGTAATGATAGTAATGGTGATAGTGACTAGTAGTGATGATGGTGACCCTTCGCAGAGTTGGGTATGCCGTTTTGATTTTGGGCAAAACGGCAAGTCTACTTTATTATATACGGTATATATATATATATATATATATATATATATATATTTTTTTTTTTTTTTAGGCCAGTATTTATGTCTTAGAATGTACCCTGCGCTGCTTTTATTGTTTATTTATCCCTCTCATACGTATACCGGTATCTATTTACACCTCGGATATCTATTAGGATCACATGTACCTTTAACTACTAATCAACATTGCAAAAGAGATTTTGAATCTGAGAATACAATACCTTGGGTCTACTGTATAGTTTGTTTGTAGCTGACATCTTAATTAAACCACAATTACTATGCTATTGTAATATTGCTTATGCCACATAGTAGTTTCATAATATTATATTTTCGATTAAATATCGTGCGCTAAGTTGCTAAGGGATTCAGTTTTCCGCCAAGTGAACAAAAAACAACACTATGCCATAAATTGCTAAATAGAAATCAAGCCGAAAATATCCCTATATACCCAAATATGGCTAGGTTCACATCCCAATGATTTCTAATTGCGCAACCGACCAATTAGTTGGACGTACATACAAGCCATCGCACTTACCCCATAGATAACTCAAACGGAATTTGATAGAGGGATTCAATTATTGTAGAGTTTCCAAATTTCCGTCCCTTCTCCTCGTGCAATTCGTCAATTAGATACATTTACAAGCTATTGCACTACACTAGATACGGGTAAATCTCGTTAATATACAGAAGGGCAAGAGAGAGCATTATCAGGTATATTCTATTTCGGAAGTGACGTTACCATTTGTCATAGTTTATTTATTCATTGCTATGATATTTTTCTGATTATTTTCTACATTTACACGCATTATACAACATCAGGATCAGAACCAACCAAAATTGATGAACATTGTGGCCAACTGTACATAGCGGTATTTAATTTAATGGTGCCAATCAAGAATCTCACAGAGAAAGTGCAAGCTTGACAACAGTCGTACCCCGAACCTTCACAAGATGTCACCCCAGGACCTGTTCTCTTCACCCAGACGACGTTACCAGAAAGTATAAATCACCTTCTTATAGGTAGCTTTAACTCTCTTAGTAAGATGATACATTTCTTCCTGTTTGTTCGAGCTATCGTTAGATGGTTTCCTTCTGCTTATGAAGGATATTGTAAGGAATCCTCAAATATAATCATCTAATGATAGCCAGCTATACAGTAGAAAAGAGTCATCGTATTGAAGGTGTTGATCGAAGCTGGTGTCACAAGAATAGTTTCAGCGGCGAATTGTACCAGATTCACTGAATATATCATCCGATGAATACTAACTCTTTCCTGGAGGAATTTTGATTTTGATAATCCATAATATTATAGTCATATTACGCTTGCAGTAGGGAACACATAGCATTCAAGACCCAATGATGACTCATTGCATAAACCCCAAATCCGATACCGATTCATCTTATAATATTGCTTGTGTGACAGAGGCTAAAGATACATTTACACGAGCACTTCTTCCCGCAACTTTTATCGGCAGCTCTGTTTGTGTGCCTTCTGAAATTTATTTTATTTATATATAATTGTCATCATAATAATCGACCTTCCCACTATTTGCTAATACCAGTATAATATAGTCTCAAATTGTTGCAAGAACATGTTGTAGATAAACAAATGCAGCTAAAAGTGCTCGTGTCAATGCACCATAACTCTGACCACTGCAATATGCTATACAAGACCAAAGTGATACTGAAGACCAGACATGTGTGAACCCAATGTGGTCGACAGAAAACAACACTCAATCACCGTCTTGGGAATTTCCTTTGCGGGTATCTTGTATCAAGTCATAAGCGGCAATAATGTGATATGCTCAAATTTCATTATCAATATGTTGGATTTAATAGTTCGCCGACAAAACAAGAGGAGAAACTGATTATGTTGAAGGTATATTACTTAACCCTTTCAATATGCGGTGACTATCTTTAATATTATGTCGTTATCATTCGATGATTAAATTCAGTTTAGGGAGTCCTTAGTGTAGTCTGGTAGATAATTGGAATTGCATTAACCTTTTATTAACCTCACGGACCCTTCCTAATCTGTATACTACCATTTAAAGTTACCCATAATAAAATGTAAAAATACATAATATTACTGGAGCTCTTAATCATGACATTCTTCTTTTGCTTCCAATCACCCTATTACTGTTCTATATTTCGTTCGTAAGGTTGTTATATCATAACGTTCGTTTCTCTCTTTAACTAACACGATTTTCTATCAAGGTAATTATGGAACGTTTAAATAAATATATCATCCCTCCTTACCTCACCTTTTGATACCTTTTGATGTGTTCGCCACTCTTCTAGCGGCACCAAGGAGCGCGACGCCCCTCGTTATGGGTGGTGATTTGGTGCAGTAGACTGTTTGAAGCGACAGCTCGCTCCCTTGCGAGGATGGGCTCGTCTGGCACTTTTTGCAGTTCGATATCTAGGGCTCTCTTGAAGTTGTCTAACGAGATGTCCCTCATGTCTCTTACTCGCCGTGGGAGTTTGTTGAAGAGACGTGGGCCTCTGTGTGATAACCAGCCCTCTCGCAGAGAGCCCATAGCACCTCTGTTATTCATCCGGGGGATTTCGCATTCCCAGCCTCTCCTATCACTGAATTTCATGACTATCGGAGTATGTAGGTTTGGTACTAAACCCTCTGCGATTTTCCACGTGTATATTATTAGGTAACGTTCTCTTCTACGTTCCAGTGAGTACAGATTCAGTGCTCTTAAACGCTCCCAATAGTGTAGATGTTTTATCGAACTTATATGCGAAGTGAAATTTCTTTGTACACTCTCTACGTCATTTATTTCACCTGCTTTGTATGGGGATGTTAATACGCTACAGTATTCAAGCCGCGGTATTAATTAATTTTAACCCCTTAAGCACGATGACGCTTATTTGTCCTCAATTCAGGCCAGCTTTAGATTATGTTATGATGATTAGAATGGATCAGTTTGAGTCAAATGATTAAAGGATATAGTTTAATCCCTTTTGATTCATCCTGTCTAAAATCGTCTTATGATAAACTAATTGTCTAATAATGGTCGTAAATCTTATAATACAAGCGTCAATGTAGTGAAAGGGTTCAGAAGAAACTGTATATTATAGTAAATTGTGTTTCACCTGGAGGAAAACTGAATCTCTTAGCAGTTGATTTTCGATAGTTAACGGAATAATATGAAACTGGGATGTATCTGCATCATCTTATTGGTAAGTTTTCAAGATTAATAACATAATTGGTCTGCAACATTTGCAACAGCTGAGCAAATATGATGGGGACAAGATAACCTACCGCTAGAAAACAATAACAAAGACAAATAAAGCATAGATAGTGATTTTTGTCAAGCCTAACCATCCGACGTATGCAAACAGGTATTAATTAGAAGACAACAACACATAGTCATACGGTCGGAGGCATACCAAATATTGTATTTAATCTTACAATCATATTACGAATTTCTAATTTAACGTTAGAAACCGCTCGTCGGTACAAGAATCTTCATTAACCTTTTGATTCATTGATAACTAATAGCAATATAGAACACCTAACTATAACTATAATCAAATATATAACATCACAATATATTAAAAAATGGTTAAACCAACAGCTGTCATAAATGTTATTACAAAAGTAAACAAGCACATTTTGATGTGTCAGTTTAATTATTGGCCAAGCTTATTATATCATCGGCTATATCTAGCAGAAAACCAGTCTGCCGTGTACTTTCTTGAACCGTTTATATATTCTACTGTCGCATTTAAAGACTGAAACTTCATTGACCTGGCGAGAAGACAAGTTTTCTGTAAACACTATAAACCCACGATATTGCATTGATAATAAATACATCCTCACTTTTGTGTTTACTTGCAAACTTAGTTTACTTAGTTTGTAAGGTAGTAGGGGTAGGCAGCTCCGCCCAGGGAAGTACTACCGCCAAGGTTTCGGGAGACTCAGGGAATAGCCTGAATTCCATTTTCTCTCCCAGGCCTTGGTAGCTGGATACATATCTTTCTGCCTCACACATCAGGGGTATCAGGAAAACCCTCTTTATATAACATACACATCCAACTTCACGACATTGCCCTACATCGCTATCCTCTATCCATAAAATGCTACTCTTCCCACTACATATCATACATGTAACACCATACACTTACCTTATAAATATGGCAGTACAATTGTTAAGAGCAAACCTGGTGGTCCCTCGGATATCCACCCCCGGCAGGGTTGGGTTATTGACACAGGGCCCTCCCGGTCGTCATCATGCGACTGTGTCAAGAGCATTGCAACGTCCCAAAGCTGCTTGTCAGTACAGCTATTTCTTTAGTAATATAAGGGGACTTCACTCTAACATCAATTCTGTACACCAATTTCTTCAAGCAGAATCCCCTACTCTCCTTTTTTTGACAGAGACTCAAGTAACATCCACATCTGACACATCTAGATTTAATTTTCCAGGTTATCAACTGCTCCCAAATTTCAGACCTAAAGGTGGTGTATGTTGCTTCGCAAAATCTGAAATTGCCCTGGAGGAGGTTACTAGTTTCAATTGTCCCTATTTTGATTATTCTATATACAAATTAATTTCTGCTGGTAAATTTAAATACATATGTTGCATCTACCGTTCCCCAAATACTCCTCCAGAGCAAAGTTTTTTTGATTCTCTGTCCTCACAACTCAGTGTCCTCAACTTAAATGCTTCTTCTGAAATCACTGTGTTGGGTGATTTTAATGTCCATAATGTTGAATGGCTCACTCATTCAGCCAGGACTGATGATGCTGGTCTTGAATGTGAGCTATTTGCAGACTCATTTAATCTCATTCAACTAGTCAACCAACCCACCCGTGTACCAGATAATCCTAATCATAATTCCCACCTACTGGACTTATTTTTAACAACCAATTCAGAAAATTATGATGTTACAGTGAGGTCCCCGCTTGGATCTTCTGATCACTGTCTGATATAGGCCACCTGTCTATCACCTACCACACCTTCCCACTCTGAACCTGTTTTGGTGACTAAATGGCATTACGATAGGGCAGACTGGGAGGGTCTTCAAGGTTTCTTTATTGATATTCCCTGGACCTCTTTCTTTTCTAATGATGCACACTCCACCTTGAGCCACATACAAGATTTTGTAAAAATTGGAATGGAAACTTTTATTCCTCATCAAAAGTACAGTAAAAGATCTAATTCACCTAAATGGTTTGACCATAATTGTGCTAGAGTAACTGAACAAAAAGCAATAGCCTACAATGCATACACAAGATCAAAAACACATGAAGCCTTTAATTACTTTATAAACATCAGAAATCATGCCAAAACTTTATTAAACCTAACTAAATCAAACTTTCTCCATAAGCAGGCAAATAAACTTCTAAATAATCCAAATGATAACAAAATATTTTGGTCTACTCTTAACTCATTCAAATCCAACTTCACTACTGCTTCATCCATTCCACCATTAAAATCTCCGACTGGCAATCTTGTAAGTGACCCACGAGGTAAAGCTAACCTTCTTGCAGATATTTTCTCCACCAACTCAACCTTAGATGACATAAATCAAGATGTCCCTGTACTTAATTTTAATTCACCTGAAATTCCCTCACTTAAGATCCACACCAGACATGTCAAAACTATTTTGAAGAATCTCTCAGTAGATAAGGCTCCTGGTCCAGATGAAATTCCTCCAATAGTACTTAAGAATTGCTCCTTGGTGCTCGCTCCTGTATTGGCAAAAATTTTCCGTCTGTGTACTCATACCTCATGCTTCCCAGTACCCTGGAAAGAAGCAAACATCCATCCAGTTCCTAAAAAAGGTGCCTCTTCAGATCCATCAAACTACAGACCAATAGCTATAACTTCCACTCTTGGCAAAGTTTTTGAAATTATATTAAATAATCACATAATTAAGCATCTGGAGAATAATAAATTAATCAGTGATAGGCAATATGGTTTTAGACGATGTCGATCAACTGCAGACATTCTTTGCCTTCTTACGCATCAAATCAACCAAGCTACAGACCAACATGGTGAAACACATACAATAGCACTGGATATATCAAAGGCATTTGATAGAGTCTGGCATCAATCCTTATTGTCGAAGATGTCACACTACGGCCTTGCATCATTAGTTCCACTAATTTCTTCTTATCTTCATAACAGAAAAATACGTGTAATGGTAGATGGCCTTTATTCTCAATTTCACTCAATAAATGCTGGTGTTCCCCAGGGATCAGTTTTGGCCCCAACTCTGTTCCTCATTCATATCAATGATTTCATATCTACCACTCATAATCCAATACATTCCTACGCAGATGACTCAACACTCCACAGTTCCTTCACATTTACCAATTCTTTCACCCAACCCGATCTTATAAATTCAAAAATAAACACTGCAATTTCTCTGAACCAGGACCTTTCTAGAATTAATGAATGGGGACAAGAGAATCTAGTTTCCTTTAATGCACAGAAAACCAAGTACATTCAATTTTCTAACAGACAGAATCTCACTGACTCCCATATATTTTTTAATGATGTAAATATTCCCACTTCCCCTAGTATTGACATTCTCGGTGTAACATTAACTACTAACTTGAGCTGGACACATTATGTTAGAAGCATTGCTAAGAATGCCTCTAAAAAACTGGGACTCCTGTACAGAGTTCGAGAATTCTTCACTGACGAGCAGTTGGCCGTAATATATAAAAGTCATGTGCGCTCTCAGATGGATTACTGTTCACCTCTGTGGGGTGGAAGTGGAGTGGTTGCATTGAGGCAGTTGGACAAAATTCAAAATAAAGCTATTAGATTAATCAATAACCCTGCAATCACACAGGACCTTCCTACATTAGCCATACGAAGAAACGTTGCATCCCTTGCATTATTCTACAGATATTTTCACAGCAATTGTTCCGAGGAACTTGCTTCAATTGTGCCGCCTCTCCACATCTTTCCCCGTAGAACTAGGGCAGCTGAGAGCGCCCATGAATTTACACTTTCTCCTCCACAATGCAGAACTTCTGCTTATCAGAATTCATTTATCCCCAGAGCTACTACTCTTTGGAATTCACTTCCCTCGAATTGCTTTCCACAAACTTACAATCAACAAATGTTTAAATCCAGTTGTTACAAACATTTTATGAATGGAGGATGCCTTTAGGCACATGGACCTTTTTGTTTTATCTGTGTTTTTCCTTCCTCCGTTCATTGTCTCTTAAAAAAAAAAAAAAAAAAAAAAAAACGACTAAGAAACCAGCAAACCTGATCCGTTTTACAACCTTCGCGAAAAACGTTTTTCGACGGCATACATACTGGAATATAATTTTAGCTGATAGTGTCTATATTTATCACTCTGAACACTCCAAATGTTGTTGTAGGGGTAAACAAATTTATAATTTTTTATTTTGTCAAGATTATTAAATTCTTGTCATAAAGCAGGTTTAAGCGTCAAGGAGTAATTCGTATAATCTCAACTGGATGCCTAGAATTGTGCATAATTTATCAGTAACTTAAAGGAATTATATACAATTCCTCTTTATGATCTAAAGCCAAATCCATAATATTTAGTTATTGTTATTATGATGTAATATAAATATATGCTTCACACTTTGCATTATGTCTTGGGAGGTGATTAAAAGACCAAAACAATGCAACCTCACATACATTTGATCGTATTACTCATATTTAGCTGGCCTCCGTCTTAAAACCAGTTTGATTCCCTGACTTCGATAATAATATGAAGATGATAAGCTCGTGTGACTCTAGTTTTAGTCTGCCTACAATGTCACCAGTATTGAATACTACTTTATTTATCATCCACAAATATATCGCTGTTCGAGATTTGCCCTCTGCGGGCTTCCAAGTTAGGCCTTACTGGAGTGAGATTATGTGATGAAAAGATAGGGAGTATATATTTCTAAAGACAAACTTCAAGAGCTTTGTATTTCTCTCCTTCAAAATTATGCAAAGAACCTTGTTATTTGACGATTATTGTTTCCTTTGGCTGAACGATATCGGAAACAGAACACATTTCTGTCCTGCATTTTAATTAAGCATATACCTTGTTTTGATACATACAGTATATGTAACTAGATCTATGTTTGTATCCATCATATGTTGCTTACATTAATACAAATATAACATTTTATTCTGGTCATAATGAAATGCTAATTTTACCATGTATGTATTTCCTCTCATTTGCTTAATTTATTCCAACACAGAAAGAATGTAGAATACAGTGAGTGGTAAGTACTCTGTCTTCATCAACGCTTGCCCTATCAAAGATAAGTTACTGCCGCTGTTGTTTTTGTAGACTAAGCTAGAGACATAGCAATGCCGGCGTTCATTATAAAATATTTGAAAATGGCTTAGTGTCAGCACTAAGACTTAGTAACCAGTGTACAAACCAAATCCCTCCTCCCCCCAAATGATAACACAACAGAAATACAGTCAATTAAAATACGCACTGGCAACAACTCCAACATAACCATCATAAACACATACATCCCTCCCCAAACATCCCCTACAGTACCAAATGAATACAGACCACACTTACAACACATCACAAACACCCCACACATCATCCTGGGTGGTGACTTCAACGCCAAGATGTCGGCCTGGTTTGTCGACAACCCCGACACAGACAGAGGGCTGGTACTACAAAACCAAACCAATAACCTCATCATCCTTAACGACATCCGTCAACATACCCATATTCCTCACCAAGCCCTCTATAACCCATCATCTCCAGACATCACCTTTTGCTCCCCAGAACTCGCCCCCACAACATCCTGGAGGGTGGTCAGAACCTTAGGCTCTGACCACCTCCCGATCATTATCACCACCAAAACCAGACTCACCCCAGCTAGCCACAAACACACATACACCAATTATAAAAGAGCTAACTGGGAAGCATTCACAAATGAGACAGAACAACACTTCACAACTCTAAACAGTACACCCATCACTAACATCAACAATGCTGTACACATACTCAATAAAACTATCCAAAACACTGACAAGAAACACATTCCAAGAGGTAACAGGAAAAGACACAACCCCAACTTCACACCAGAAATTCAAAACCTCATCAGACAACGCGACATACTGAAACACTCTCCAGCACCCCACACACAAGACATCACACAACAAATTCAAGCACTCAACACCCAATCTAACAACAAAATACAAGAACAACAAAAACTAAATTGGAATAACTTCCTACAAACACTTGATCACAAAACAAACCCCAAAAAACTCTACAAAACACTAAACAGCATCACACTTTCCAACAGCAACACAACACAATTACATGCTGCAATCACAACAACAGACTCTACTCCTTCATGTAAACAACAAGCAAACACTCTCATCAATCACTTTTCACATGTCAGCCACCTAAAACCTCACAAAGACGACCGACGTGTCATCCGACGTAAGAGACAATTCCCCACAGACCCTGACTATACACCCTTCACCAATCACCAGACAAAGCATATCATCAACAATCTCAAGCACTCACCCGCCTGTGGCCTAGACAACATAAGCAACATACACCTCAGACACCTGGGACCACAAGGCATACAAGCACTCACTAACATATCAAACTACAGCTATTCACACAACACAATACCAGACATTTGGAAGTATGGTATCATCATCACATTCCCCAAACCCAACAAAGACCCCACGCTACCCTCCTCGCACTGCCCCATCACACTTCTTTGCTCCCCCTCCAAAGTCATGGAACGCCTAGTATTACAACTAATTACACCTGACCTACCCCTAGCTCCAACACAACATGGCTTTAGGCCACTGCACTCCACAAACACTCTTCTCACAGACCTTACACAAAGAGCTTTCGACGGCATCAACTCAGCTAGACCACCACACAGATCACTATTAGCCACACTCGACATTAGTAAAGCCTTCGATGCCATCCCCCGCCACAACCTAACAAACAAAATCTACAACACAAACATGCACAACAATACAAAAAGGTGGCTGGCCAACTTCCTAGCAGGCAGATGTGCACACGTATCTTTTGCCGGTCAGTCATCTAAAATCAGAAACTTTCCAAACGGAGTCCCACAAGGATCCGTCCTATCGCCCGCACTCTTCAATCTGTACATGCACTATATAACTACACCCATTATGCCCCAAATAAACTTAGCCTCCTATGCAGATGACATAACACTCACATGCACACACCATGACCCAAAAAGAGCAACAGATCTCCTTCAACCCTATCTCAACACACTACATGGCTGGTGCACTACAAACTGACTTAATCTAGCCCCAGCCAAATCCACCGCAACCCTGCTCACAAGTTGGACAGGAGAACACGAATACATCCCTCAACTCACCATAAACAACACACCCCTAACACATACACACACACCCAAAATTCTAGGAGTAACATATGATACTCATATGACATTCAAACAGCACACCACAAACATTAAAAAGAAACTGACACCCAGACTTAACGCCCTCAGGTCACTTGCTCACACAAAATTTGGACACAACAAAGAAACTACCACCACAGTATATAAACAATACATAAGATCAGTGATGGAATACGCAAGCCCAGCCTGGGCTTCTAACCTAGCTGAAACACATCATAAGACCTTACAAACTATTCAAAACAAAGCCCTGAAGATCATTACAGGCTGCACAGCTACTTCACCCACAGATTACCTACATCAAGAAACCAAAATCCTCAAAGTCAAAGACCATCTGGACATGAGAGGCACTCAATTCCTGGCAGCAGCCTCCACGAACCAAGACCACCCACTAAACTACATGGCAACACACCCACAGACACCAAGAAATATCAAAACAACACCCAGCACACGGTATCACACACAATTATTGTCCTCTCTCCCTCCCTGCCCACCCCGAACCAACTTCCAGAAGCACATCCATACTCATATCTCTCACCGATCCATCCACTCACTCACAGACAACACGCAGCTGCATGCTCGACCTCCCGAAATCCATCCTTCCGAATCCTCCCTTCCTCGCGAGGACAGAGTCCACCTGGCCAGGCTGAGATGCGGACACCATCCAGCTCCTGGGCTATCAGAAGAGACTGGATGACTCCGTTGTCGACGCCTGCCCGGGATGTAACACAGCACCCCATACCATTAAACACATCATAGAAGACTGCATTTCACAGAACCACTTACGCCAACAACACAATCTACACTCAATGAGAGCTCTGTGGGAAAGCCCGATCGTGGCCATGGCCTTTCTCAGGGACTCGGGGCTGTTCGGCCAGGCAGCTTAGGGAACAACAACAACAACAACAACTAAGACTTATTATAGTAAGGGAGAAATAAATATTTCCAAAGACGTTAGTTTCTGCTTCGTATGGCCATCTAATGCATCTAAATCATGCATTATGCATATGACTGAGGATTAGTGTTGGCATTGCTACATTGCATTGTTAATTTGGTTAAGTTTGAATTGTATTGTTGCTTTTCTACTATTGTATTTGTGGTTGTTGTTGCAACTGGTGTTGCTTAAGATGTTCCTTTTCACACGATAACACGGTTTGTGGTGCACAGACAATTCCTTAATCCAGCAAGAGAATAATAAACGCTCTTGCTAAGAACGAAAACGCGCACATGAACTGTGTGCTTTTGTTGTAATATTACAGTAGATGTAATTATTGTTGATGTAAAGTTGTTGTTCTCTTTTTATTGTTGTTGTTGTTGTTGTTGTTCCCCAAGCTGCCTGGCCGAACAGCCCCAAGGCCCCGAGCAAGGCCAAGGCCATAACCGAGCGCCCCCACAGAACCCTCCCTGCCTACCACAATAAAGCCTGGGTGACCGAAGCCACTCCATGGCGGGGAGCTGAGGAGGGTGCGGAAACGCCCGGGAAACCAAAGCCCCACCCAGGGCCCTGTGCCCCTCAGCAATTATGAAGAGAAAGTTGAGGGGCAAAGGAAAAATGTGACGCTTTGGCTTCCATTCATTCATTTCATTTTCATTTTCTATTGAGCTCGTCCTGGAATCTTTACGACTCTGAATCTTTCGATTCTATACAGGACTGTCCATTTGTATCGGCACTAGCTCAGAGAAGAGTGTTGAGAGGGGAGAAGGGGTGTTGGAGAGAGAGGAAGCTGTTGGAGTGGCTTTGTTATGTGTGTTTAGTCTGTATACGTCGTCAGGATGTCCCCCTGACTGGGTGCGAGCATGTGAAACATGCTAGGACGTACTACCACACCCACTAAATGTCCGCCTTGGCAGGGTTCGATCCCGGGTCTTGCAAATTCACACGTGAGCGTGCTCACCACTGGACCACCACAGCTTCTTGGCAATCTTGGTAGATTGGGAGGTCAATCCACGGAAAAGACGCCGTCACTTGAGATCTAGGAAATACATAAGTAAAAGGAACAGTCGGAGTAAGCTATGGGTATGGCAGAGATCGCTCAGTTCTCACTCTGATAGACCAGCCCATCACCAATTATTGTAATTGTTATTGTTAGTGTTACTATTGTAGACACCTTAGCACATAATACAACGCTTAAACAGACTGAATAAATTTTAAATAATTAACACACAAAATTAATATTGTTGCTAAAAAAATAAAAAACACATAAAGTAGCCGAAAGTGTTTTTCTTGTTGTAGTACCGGTATTATTGTTGATATTGAGTTTGCTGTTTCAATGTTGTCGATGTATTTGTATTGTTATTGCTGGCGTTTTTTTTTTTTTTTTTTTTTTTTTTTAAGAGACAATAAACGGAGGAAGGAAAAACACAGATAAAACAAAAAGGTCCATGTGCCTAAAGGCATCAGATTGAGAAGGGTAATAATATATAACTGAAGTAGCAGTATTTCCTGTAAACTATACATTACGTATGTGCCTCTAATTACCATTTATATAATGGCTTAGCAATGACTTAGTGGCATAATAACGGAGTCATGCCTATTAGTGAAGACGATAATATGATATATTAATTGAAAGACATAGGTTCATATATATGAACCATATACTATTCAGTATATGCAGGAATATCCTATAATTTGGTTCCTCTCGCCCAAGCCCCCACTGTGCGCCTATGACTGATTCAACACTTTCTGAGGCATGCCTAATATATTGTCTCATTCATCACCCGGCTTTAGGACCTGAGGCTCATGGTTGAAGCTTCAGATCTATCTTGAGCGAGTATCACAACGCTTTTATCGTCAATTTACGAAGGACATCACAATTCGGCAACATTGCTGGGATGGCTTGCATTGGTATCAGAAACTAAGTTGACCTGTCAATTTTCGAACGCCAAAATTTATCTATCAACATTTCTGGGGTCTTCTGCAATGGTATAAACAACTACAAAGTAAGTTTGGTCGGGTACCGGTAACTAAATTCTGATTTAACATTAATTTTAAAACTATTACACCACAATTGCTGTGAACAGTTGCAGGGAAAATCGCGTGATACCGGTTTTCAAGTCATGAGGTCCATTCTAAGGTTCCTTATGTGCCTTTACCATATATTTATATTGTAGAATAAACAAATCAATTCAGCCTGTGCTTACAATCATGCAACTAAATTGTAAATGTACTGTATAACTTAGAGAGTCATGAGGCCCACGCTGAGGATTATTATTTGCCTGTGTAATATATTGTTAGTATATCAAAGATAAATTAAATCCGTCGGTGCTTAGTCATGTTCTATATTTGTAATTAATACATCTTACAGAATCATGAGGTGCAGGCTGAAGATCGTTGCGTGAATCTTATTACATTAAATGTTATGGTGTATTATATGTATTAACATTTTTGCAATATGACCTGGCTGGGCCTCGAACCTGGGTCAGAAGAGCAGCAGTACAACACCAAACCAACTAGACCACCGAGTAGCTTCAATGTAGTATCAAATGAGTCAGTGCTTATAATCAAAATACCAAATTATAAATAGATTTTCATGCGTGCGTAAAATATAGTTTTGATATAGCCATGATATGGCATTGCATCGTACATATATAAAACAATTTAGGCTGACCTTAAAGGTGGGGGCTCATGGGTTGAGGTAAACATGGAAAAATAATCACCAACCTGCACATAATTATCCTGTAAAATGCAATGCCACTGAAATAATTATTAACAATGGTATAAAGGATTTTGCGGATCGTCTATACCGGGCCTGTGACGTCATAGTGACATCACACCAGTATCCTCATCCTGGACTGGATGGTGGACTTACACTCTTGTGACGTCACAGGCCTGGTATAGACGATCCACAAAATCGTTTATACCATTGTTAATAATTATTTCAGTGCCATTGCATTTTGCAAGATAATTATGTACAGCTTGGCGATTATCATTCCATGTTTATCTCAACCCATGCGCCCCCACCTTTAAGTATCTACCTCTTTTCAATTAGGTAATTTGACCTATGGTTAGTTCGAATAATTTTGCTGATATTTTCGTTGAGTTTTGTTTTATAAAATTTTACTTTGAATTCAAGAGGCTTTCACTTACTGTAGTCTATAAAAGTCGAAAAGGGGAAGCGGGAATATGGAAAGCACGCTTGATAATGGTTGTCGATATTACTGAATATGACAGTAAAACTACCGACTTAAAACGCAAGATACAAAGCCGCAAACATTATTGAATAATATTTCAATTTGAGCGTAATATTGCATGATGAAGCATACAATATTAAATACATTAGCAATTTTTAGTTTTAATATTAAAATGTCTTTGCACACATGTACTTATAACATACATCAATGAAACATATATTTACATCAGGTACGTTCAACGTTCCAGCATTAAATGATCAGCGAACATACAATCAAGTAGGAAAATGTTTAAGGATGTAAATACAGCAACACGCAATGAATCCATTATACTTCGCATGGGGAAAAAATATTGTTGTTAACATGGAATGCACAAGCGTTGCAATAATGCAAACACTCCCAAATGTCTTATGATATATATATATATCGGTATATATATATATATATATATATATATATATATATATATATATATATATATATATATATATATATATATATATATATATATATATATATATATATATATATATATATATATACTGTATATACAGTATATACTGTATATATATATACAGAGAGAGAGAGAGAGAGAGAGAGAGAGAGAGAGAGAGAGAGAGAGAGAGAGAGAGAGAGAGAGAGAGAGAGTGGAAGGTAAAGAGAAGTAGAAGAAGAACCGAGGTAACCATATCGAGGGCACTTACTGTAGGTGTTTGTATAACCTGCGAGTCCCGGTAAGCTGATCACGCCATCAATATTATGGAGGGAGTAACGCAAGAAGGAAGTGCGAGAGAGAGAGAGAGAGAGAGAGAGAGAGAGAGAGAGAGGCTTGAGTGCATGTGTGGGTAGGCTATATGTGTGCTAGAGTATATAAACCACACTCTTTTATTTACTATTGCGTGTAGGACCAACAATTTAAAAGAGATTTAAGTTAAGTTAGTACATATTCGTTAGAAAAATATATTGGCTGAATGCCGGATTCTCTTACATTACAGGCTTGCTATCGCTCGCCAGGAAATATATAATATCGACACCTGAATGAAGGAAAACATCTTATAATTGGCAAATAAATTATGCGAAACGAGGATGTCCAAATAGTTCACCTTTGTCTTAGTTACAGTTAAGGATGAGGCCATCAGTAATGCAGAGAGTAATAACGCAAGAAGGCCATCTCCATCATCCTTAAGGTCTGCAACCCCACAAGCTCAGTGTCCGGAGATTATTTCCCAACAGTTCACGAACTCGCCCTCGCCCTTGCAAAATAAGTATATACAGTACAATGAATTATACTTACATAAACAATTTCCACATTTCCCAATAATATATGTAACTTTTTTCATCTTTCACTTAGTAAAAATTATTCCTGCCAATAAATAAAAACGTTGATGACATAGCTATGTAGTTTTATTGATTGAGAACTGAGTACTAAGTGAGAGACTAGGCATTACCAATAGTGATGAGGCAATGTGTACTGCTAGACTGAATGGTAAGGACATGTTGAAAGCAGGAAGAGAGTAATAATGGCCACTTGCAAGGTACGTGCTACAAAGACTGGAATGGTAAGGACATGTTGAAAGCAGGAAGAGAGTAATAATGGCCACTTGCAAGGTACGTGCTACAAAGACTGGAATGGTAAGGACATGTTGAAAGCAGGAAGAGAGTAATAATGGCCACTTGCAAGGTACGTGCTACAAAGACTGGAATGGTAAGGACATGTTGAAAGCAGGAAGAGAGTAATAATGGCCACTTGCAAGGTACGTGCTACAAAGACTGGAATGGTAAGGACATGTTGAAAGCAGGAAGAGAGTAATAATGGCCACTTGCAAGGTACGTGCTACAAAGACTGGAATGGTAAGGACATGTTGAAAGCAGGAAGAGAGTAATAATGGCCACTTGCAAGGTACGTGCTACAAAGACTGGAATGGTAAGGACATGTTGAAAGCAGGAAGAGAGTAATAATGGCCACTTGCAAGGTACGTGCTACAAAGACTGGAATGGTAAGGACATGTTGAAAGCAGGAAGAGAGTAATAATGGCCACTTGCAAGGTACGTGCTACAAAGACTGGAATGGTAAGGACATGTTGAAAGCAGGAAGAGAGTAATAATGGCCACTTGCAAGGTACGTGCTACAAAGACTGGAAAGGTACGGACATGTTGAAAGCAGGAAGAGAGTAATAATGGCCACTTGCAAGGTACGTGCTACAAAGAAGTTGGAGCCGCTAAAATCGATAGAGACCTGGAATGTAATAATAATGTAGGTTTCTGATAAATAGAAAGTAGGTTTAATTTGGTTTGTACTTTTGAATGTAGTACGGCCGTATCGTAATTGTTAATTCTGATAAATTTATATGTCTATTCCTTTCACTTC
Organism: Paralithodes platypus; assembly: GCA_032716605.1. NCBI lineage: Eukaryota > Metazoa > Arthropoda > Malacostraca > Decapoda > Lithodidae > Paralithodes > Paralithodes platypus. Next base: position 5,870,331 of record CM064556.1, read on the forward strand.
CTTATAGCCTGAAACTCGCAAGAGGTCAATAGGGTGAGGAATGGTATGCTACATGACCGTGGAAGGTAATAGGCCTCGGGGAAGACCAATGAATAATTCAGGAGAGATTTGTAGTTTGCTCGCTAGACCTCCATCTTGCTTAACAAATATACTCTCAATACCCTACTTCGAGATAAAAATGACCCGGCCAAAGGCCTATTTATCTTAAGTTGCAGGCTCGATACCGCTCGCCAGGAAAGCAATCAAAACCTAACTGGCACAAAACGTCTTAAAATTGGCAAAGAAAGGGGACGAAGGGTCTTAAAATCGCCAGACTAATGAGGCGAACGTCTTTAATACTCAAAACAAATGAGAGAAGGGGGTCCAGAAGAAAAAAAACTTAATTACTTGCAAGTTTCGAGCTACAAGGAAGTTTAAGATGTAGCATCGATATTTAAGTGAAGTAACTTTATAGTCGCGAGCTGTAACATAGTCAGTAGAGCGTCGGCGGATGGAGCCCGCACTGTCAAAATGTTATTGGTAGATGTCAAGCCCTTTCAACTTGACCTAAATCGTGACAAACGCCTAATGTTCATGGCCACCCCTTCTCGGGAATTACAGCGTCTGGCAAAAATAAATAAATAAATAAATAAAAAAAAAAAAAAATATATATATATATATATATATATATATATATATATATATATATATATATATATATATATATATATATATATATATATATATATATATATATATATATATATAATACGCATACTGTATAGTATATGTAGAAGTACATTGTATTAATTTCAACATAGTTTCCACAACTCAATACCTCACAATCATGTACTGTATATCTGATATCAATTTATGTATATCAGGTTGAACTTTGTTATACTCCGAAACTCGCAAGTGGTATTGCGGAATTATTTCCAGGCCAAAAAAGTTAATTATGAAATGGCGAGACATATGAAGAGCTGATAGCAGGTGAGAGACCTACGCATGCTAGTAATATAAACGTATAATTATTTCATCTACCCTACATAACTGTTTCCTTATATAAACACCTCAATAAAAAATAAATGTAAATCAAGCTATCTCTTCATTTCTGTTAATGTCTTCACTCCCCAACTCATTTGTGAGTGTGTTTACTCCCTCAGCCGCCTCAGCTGCCTCACTTGGGACACACTCAAGGCTCTCCAACCTTCCCACATGTACGTTTGTCCGGTTGACACTAAGTCACGCCCATTTTACTTTACTTACGGTAATGAAAGTGTTGTACACTCCCGAAAATTAATTTTGGCGCCTTATGAACCATCAAAATTATTAAAAGAATCTACTTAATGCTCTTATGAAAAAAATAAAAGAAAAACATCTAAGAGATGCAATCCAGTACAAAACCGCTACGAATATTCAAGAAGAGCATTAATGCCCATGGCTGTGCACATGCAAGCAATAATTGTATTAAGTATCAAACCCAAAATAAACAAAACAGTTATATACGGTTTTACACAATATTCAGAGTCTGACTGATATTAATACAAATGGGTGTATACTTATTAAGCCTTGTGAGTGAAGAAAACATGGGCTGAAAACCTTCATGTACGAAATAGTTAGTCGCTAACGCTATTCGTATGCTGTAGTATTCAAACTGAATTTCACATCTCATGCTCATGGTATTGGAATTTTGAAGTTTCGCTTAAGAAGTTAGAGAGCTGATTTTTTTTGTTTTTTTGTTTTTGTTTTTTTGTCTGGGAGTGGACGAGCACTTCTAAGAATTTGGAGATTTACAAATTTAGTTGAATACTCTAATTTGCACTATTACACTATATACTGTATATATTGGCAATAATGTATAGCTTAATTAAAATATTACTAATAATTTAGAGAATACAACATTTCATCAATATATCGATCTCGATATTTACAAAATAAGAGCTGCAATACTTCCACGAACTTTTGCAAGTGGTTGTACATTAACATGTTCGGTATAGGTTGCCAGCATTTGAGATCACTAGCCACAGGTATACAGCTCCAGGCTAACCCGGGTGGTTGTCACCCAGAGGCCATCCCAAGATCTATGTAGGGGTGGGACCTAGGGGCCTCGGAGCATCCCATCAGAACCAACCGCAGGGACGGAATCTGTGCACGTACATGGCACTACTGCTGGCCCTGTATTATGCTCCTAGTGATGAGTCAGCATTCCAGCGCGATACCTCCGGGTTCAGGCCCCTGTGCTGCTAGCGGATCATGCCAGTCTGAAAATACCCTCCACTCTCGGTAAGGGTATACACTGAGAGAGCTTTGAAGAACAATTATTATTGTAATAGTGGGAGAAGAGTGAGAGAGACGCAACATTGCGGCATATAGAGAGAGATTGTAGGGAATTCGTGAGAGGAGGTGAGTTGATGAGACAAAATGCTTTTGATTACACCTTTTCGTGAAATAGGGTATGGGGGGAACCTTTCGACGCATGCGAACAATACTCGATACATGGGTGCACTGTGCCCGTATACAGAGCAACAAGCTGTGCTGGAGCGAAGAACCCACGGCGACGGTTGAGCACACCTAACTTCTGAGAAGTTGTTTTAGCAAGATAGTGGTAATAAGATCTTTCCAAGAAAGGCCAGACGAAAAAAAAAAATCTGAGAGAAGATAAAGGGTTGATTTGTGTATTGTTGAAGTATGAGGAATAGGCCTTTGAAAGTTCTTAACAGGTAGATAAATGGAGAAACTGGGTTTTGGAAGCATTGAAAGTAATAATATTTTATCTGCTTCAATCGGATATGGTTGATATATCATAAGATAAGTGCGCTATGGTCTCATTGTGTGAGTTTTTGAGTGATTGCTTGCTGGGTTGTTCGGAGAAACTAATTGAATAGTGTAAGGGAGAGTCATCAGCATATGAATGGATAGGACTGGAGGTACAGTTAAGAAGATCATTAATTAATATTAGAAAGATAACTGGAGAGAGGACAGAACCCTGAGGAACACTGGAGTTGATAAGTTAAAGAAGTGAGCGATGGCCATTTACAACCGCAGCTATGGAACGACCCGAGAGGAAATTTGAGACAAAGACACAGATGAAGGGATAGAAACTGTAGGAGGGTAGTTTGGAAATTAGAGATTTGTGCTAGACTCTATGGAAAGCTTTCGATATGTCTAGCGTAATAAAAATGGTTTTACCGAAGTCCGGTAAGGAGGATGACCAAAAGTTAGTAAGATAAGAAAGATCACCAGTAGAGCCGCCCTTTAGGAAGCCATACTGGAGATCTGAAAGTAGATTATGGAAAGATAAATGCTTAAGAAAATTTGAATTCAGAATAGTTTCAAAACTTTTGAGACACAAGAAATTAGAGCAATTGGACGATAGTTAGAGAGTTGAGAGTGGTCACCCTTCTTTGGGACAGGTTGAATGAGAGCAAAGTTTGAACAAAAAGGAAAGACATTATAAGAAAGACAGAGTCAAAAGAGTTTGCCTAGGCAGGAAGTCAGCACGGAAGAACAGTTTTTGAGTGCAACTGGAAGAACACCATCCGGTTCTCACACCTTCTTATTATTTAGCCAAGAGAGGGCAAAAAGAACATCCTTAGAAGAGATTATGATATTTGGCATAAGTAAGTGAGCGGGGGCTGGAGACAGAGGAATAGCACTGGATTCATCCAAGCTGGAGTTTTTAGCGAAAGTTTGAGCGAAGAGATCAGCTTTGTCAGAGGAAGATGTTGCGGTGGTACTGTCAGAGTGGAAAAGAGGAGGAAGTAAAATTGTTGGAGAGGTTTTTGGCTAGATGCCAGAAAGCTTGGGAAGAGGTAGAGTTGGAAAGTTCAGAAAATTTATAATTGATGACAGAGTTTTTGGCGAGACAAAGAACAGATTTGGTTTGATTCCGGACAAAAAAAAAAAAAAAGAGCGAGATTCTTGAGTTCGAAGGCAACGCTACCACTTGTATGCTTTCACCTTATTGCGGACAGCAGTAGAACAAGCGTGAGTAAACCATAAAAAAATTGCATTAAACTGAGAGACAGAAAATGGAGTGTATGCCTCCATACTCAAAAGGACTACCTCAGTAATGCGCTCAGCGCACTCCGAGGGTCCTCGGCCATGGAAGCAAAAATAATTCCACGGGAAATCAAAGAAGTACTGCCGAAGAACCTCCCAGTCGGCAGCGCCAAGATACCACAAGTACCGCCGGCGGGGAAGATCAGATGGCTGTACTGGAGAGATTGGACAGGTAACAGAGATAAGGTTTTGATCGGAGGAGCCCAACGGAGAGAAAAAGTTTACAGCATAAGTAGAAGGATTAGAGGTTACAAATAAGTCTATAATGTTGGACCAATCTCTAAGGCGGTCAGGAATATGAGTAGGATGCTCGACTAACTGCTCTAGGTCATATAGGATAGAAACAAATGTAGGCTTGTTCACCAGGTTGGTCAGTGAAATGAGAGGAGAACCATTGGCGGTGGTGAGCATTGAGGTCTCCTAAGATGGAGATTTATGCAAAATGAGGGATGGATAGAATGTGTTCCACTTTAAAAATTTGATTGGAAACAAATGTTGCTGAAGTTGATAGTGAGTGTCAGGCCGCGGTCCAAGACATTTTGATGGGTCGTTAGGTGGGTGTTCGGTGTGCCTTTCCATTCCACCAACCTACTCTACCACAAGTGCCATGACAGCAGCCCACATGATAACACTTCCTTCAGTCAGCCAATGCATCAGGGTGATGTCTCCCTCTACACGACCCCTGCTAGCATCCATACCCTGGCTTTTGACTCCCATACAAGGCCCCCTTTCCTCCATTGCTTCTGTCTCCCCTACACGAACCATGCATCCTCCCCTACCCTTGCTCCTGTTTCTCCTATGAAGTCCACTCTCTTTCCAAGCTTCTGTCTCCCCTACAAGAACCCTGCCAGTGCTCCTACCCTGGCACCTGACCCCTACACAAAGTCCCCTTTCTTTCCTAGCTCCTGTCTTCTCTACACGAACCTTTCCAGGGGCCCTACCCTGGCTCTTGACTCACATTTTGCTACCCTCTACACAACCCCCTGCCAGCACCTGTACTCCGTCCCTCCCTTACACGAGCCCCTGCCACTGTTCAACCTACCATGCGTCTAGCCTTACAAGCCCCTTTACTATCGTCCCTGTCGATACCTCTACCTCAGTATCTCAATCACACTGACTCCCTGCGTGAGTACTTTTGTAACGTTTCTTGCCTATCCAACAGGAACCACTGCCAGCGCCCCTCCTCTAGCTTTAACCTCTCCTCTACGACTCCTAGTTAGAGTTCCTATGCCTAGATTTTGTTTCTTTGTACTAGGTCCTCTACCAGCGCCCCTTTGCCTATTTTTGTCGTCCTATGTTCCCATGTACCCTTGTATAAACCCCTGCCAGCCAGTTTGTCCTCTTTCTAAACAATCATCTGTCAAAACACAGTTATGATTACTAATCTCAGACCAGAGAATTAGCCAAAGTTGTGGCCAAGTGTAGGCTGCACAATCGGACACACTCAACTATCGTTCCAGAGAGGTTAAGTGCCTCAATGAACAATGTTCGGAGCATCACTGAAACAATTAGCTAGTTTTTGACACTTTCGCTTCACATATTATCATACGTTGTTCCAGTAATTATCTGCATTTAAAGAAATAGACATGACAATTATTGGTGATGGCTGTACTTTTGTTTAGTGTGTAATGAGTGAGTGATGCTATTTGACATTCGTGTGGTATTTGCTTAGCCCATACAGTACCAGTGACGTCCTTTTCATCATATTCTGGCAACTATTAGATAATTTTATTCAGATTAGGAAGGACGTCTACCCATTAATAGGCTACAGACTATCTCCCTTAATCCTCTTAGCTACCATATATCCTTCCTAAGCTTCATAAAATCGTCTAAATGTAGCTGAAATCAAATGAAAAATACATCACCAGTACAGAGAGGGTTAATCTATATATTGTTTCACTGACCTATTTCTTGAGGTGAACCTGTAATAATGGTAAAAATGTGTATTGGTTAATGCCGTTAATCAAATTATTATTACATATAATGCCAATACCCACAAATAATGACATATGCATAATTATTTAATGTAAATCGTCCAATTATATAGTGACTGAAACTATGTAGGTCCCCGTCAGTAAACGCAGAATAATTAATAATGGAAGAAAACCACAAAATATGGCAATATTAGAGATCTGAAGAGTAGAAAGCTTCAAATTGCCTGGTTACAGTTAATTTCCCCACCCAGTAGTATAGAGGATATTTTCTTGTATGTGGCCAATGTGTGGTCATAGCAGTAACCCGTCATGCGTTTCTGGTCAGAGATTAGTAACTATGACTGTACCTACTTTCTCTCCAGTTTCCGATAAATGTGCCCTACGCCATCCTTGCACTCGCACTTATCTCCCTCTACATGACTCCCTATCAACACCTAAATTCTCAGTTCTCTCCCATACACGATCCGGTATCAGAATACCTACCCTTGATCCTGTTTCACTTATACGTCTGCCAGCCAACCTCCTGTCTATTGTCTCAACCTACATGACCCCAAGATAGAGTTCCCATACTCGCTTACAAAGCACCCTGCCCACACACCTACTGAGGGCCTCTGCTGTTATCTAAGTTATTTGAAGTGGTCTCCTTCCTGAAGATCATACTTATATCTCTACTGGTAATGTATTTCCGATACCGTTCGATGAATAAATTTAGCTTGGGATACATTTTAGAACTCCAAAGAGTATTACTTGCTTCTCATTTAATTTGTATACTTGCTTTTCTTTCGCTTGGTTCGTTGTTAGTTGTGAGCTTGCACATTGTATCGGAACTAGCTCTGTGTAATAGGATAGTTAGTTAGCCTTAGGTCATACATATAAAGCATATCTTTCAAATATATCTTTAACTTCGCCGTATGGAATCACTGTATAGTATTGATTAACCCATTCAGTACCAGTTACATCCTTTTCATTTATAATTTGGCAATTATTGGACGATTGTATGCAGCTTAGGAAGGACGTTTATCCATTAAAATACTACAGACTAACTCAATCCTCAATTAATTAATACAGAATACATCCGAATAGAGTAGAAAGTTGCCGATTGATATAGTGTAACATAACGCTGTACGAATGGAACCGAATACAACCGAACGTCATACGAATGTGTCCATTCGGTGTTATATTTTTTATAATGTTCGAAAATATGGCTCACCGACCCGAGTGTTGCGGACTACTTATGACTATCCTAGACCTTTGTGCGAATGTTGCAGTCTCTTCCTGATTATGCTAACCGAATGTCTAATCAGCAATAATCGGCTCCAGACTCTTGAATGTGTGAACGCCCCTTTACAATGCCCGCTGCCATGGGTCTCTACAATTATTGTCAATGTTTATTAAGTGGCCTCGTTCCTGGGATACTCATGTAGCCTACCTTTTGTTCCAACTTCCCCTCCTTGTTCCCCACTCTCATTTCCTGACATGCCACTATACTCGTTCCCATGCTGCTCTATTCCGTCTGATAGGCCGGAGTCTGTATCACCTATATTTCCTAGTGATTGTGGTAGAAATACGTCGATGAGATTAACAACAGTATTTTAATTATTTAACTACGCATTTCACGCTCAACTAAACCTGTTGGACAATAATGCATTAACTCTAGGCAACACACATTGTTGTGCGTCCATAGTTACGCATTTATTTAATGTATGTTCCCTGCTATTGTCCTCGGGAAATATATATGTTTTTGTTTTTAACTTTGATTGATATGCTATAATTGGCACACAATAGTTTTATCCTTTCATTGGTGTTATTTTATAAATTAAATCGAATCGTCTAGCGGTGACCACACACACACACACACACACACACACACACACACACACACACACACACACATACACACACACACACACACACACACACACACACACACACACACACACACACACACACACACACACACACACACGTATCTCTCTCTCACTCATATATATATGTGTGTAGTAAAACTCGCTGGGAAAATTGAAACAATGGAACACCAAGCTATCGTCTATTCTCTAAGACATCTTCAGGGTAATATAAGAAAACATATATACAGTATATATACTGTATATATATATATATATATATATATATATATATATATATATATATATATATATATATATATACATACATTGAATTTAAGGATAAACTTAAGCCAGTTCTCAGGGAGCATTTAATAAGTTTAACCCGTACAGCCCCAGCGACGCGTCTGACGCGTCGGCGATGTATGTAACGCACAGCCCCAGAGAGTCACCCTAATTGCGCCGACCGTAACCTCAGGTGTAGCCACTCAAGAGGGCTCAGATTTGTATGGGAACTGTGTACGTATCCCGCAACCGTGCCGATAGTTGAAAACTTTCAAAGTCCACGTGCGTGTGCGCGAGCGCGCAATAACCTGTTTTTTTGGGATAATTGCCTTCAATTTTTTACTCTTGTAAAATCCGTTTTCGGGGGCTCTGTAGGACCATTTTTTAAGCTTTTTGAGCAGTTTTTCGTGGTTTTTCCTTCATTCCTAACCCATTCGCTATTGTTTCTAGAATAAAACAAAAAATTGAAAACCGGCCGGGTTCTGGTGCGCAAACATTACAAAACTAGCCGGGGCTCCACGGGTTAATGTTCTCCGGAGTGGGATATGAAAAAAGCTTTTCCGTCCTGGTGGTGTAATGGTTAAGGTGGCAAAAATCTGTGTGCGATAACCCAGGTTCGAATCCCGGTGGATCACATATATACTTTAATTGATGTCATTGGGGGTGTTTGGTGTTGTGGTGAAATTAATAAAATATAGATTATCAGTAGGTTCAGGGATATTTGGTAGCGAGGCCGGTCTATATGATCTGTGCCCCATCAATATTCCTTCCTCTCACTTAAACATTAGGCCTACCATAGCGCGGTTGGGAATATGAACATGATTAGATTAATATCCAGTATTCGAGAATGGATAATAAGTCGTAGGCGTGTGTATCAACCTTTAACCGTCCTGGTGGTGTAATGGTTAAGATGACAAAAATCTGTGTTCGATAACCCAGGTTCGAATCCCGGTGGATCACATAATTATATACTTTAATTAATTTCATTGGGGGTGTTTGGTGTTGTGGAGAAATTAATAAAATATAGATTAAATAACATAAACAGTCAAAGAGAGTATAATTTTGGTAATTATAATGTAAATTTTCCAGTATTTGAGCCATCAAAGCTATATTATAATTACCAGATTAATACTATCTCTGACTGTTTATGCTAATTAACAATATCTAGAGAAAGAACTGTGATTAACTAGCCGAAACAAAGAGTACCACATCATTTAAAACGAAGAACTGTTGTCTTTGTTGGGTTATACTTTAGTTATCTAATTCGATCTCGATCTTCACCAGTCCACTTTCAACTCGTTCAGCTATAACTAATAGTTTAGAGGTGGAAATGAACAGTTGGTAAATCAAAGAGATAAGTTTACAATATTTGCATTGGTATAACGTATATACAAGACAATTATCTATTGCCTTTGAATCAAAAAATCATAATATGCACAAATGAGTAAATACAAATAACTTTAGTGTAACATGTATATTACACCTAAATATATATACAGGTAAACTAGACTCACTCACATGCTGGGCCCATTCTTATTAATTACTCCCTTTCAATTTAATTGTCATATTTGACCATCCTCTGTTCCATCAGCATTCTAAGATGATTAAATATAATTTTGTATATATATATTATACCCCATAATATAAAACATAAGTATAATCTATTAACCCCTTTAGTTAATCATATACTTAACGACACATCATTAATCCCCAAGGTTATCTCAACACAGAGATATAATTATCTAGATTGCATATATTTACAAATTGTAAACATTAACTGTAAACATCTTATCCTCCATAGACACCACAGAATGTCTGGATTAATCACTATAACCCCTCATGACCCAGCAAAAATACGCAAACGAGTCAACTCCACACTGCCTCTAACACAGTGATAACACAGTAACACTTGGTTGAACACTCTACACCAGGGATCTGTGAAGGAAGGTTACACTCCAATTCCTCTCCAGCTCACATCCCTCTTTCATCACTATTACACTTATCTCAAGCCCAATCAACTCATATACTGATAGACTAACTCATAGTCTAACTCATAAGACTTATTGGTCAAGCCCCTTACCTATATTAAGTCTATATATTGGTCAAGCCCCTTACCTATATTAAGTCTATATATTGGTCAAGCCCCTTACCTATATTAAGTCTATATATTGGTCAAGCCCCTTACCTATATTAAGTCTATATATTGGTTAAGCCCCTTACCTATATTAAGTCTATATAGTATTGGTCAAGCCTCTTACCTATATTAAGTCTATATAGTATTGGTCAAGCCTCTTACCTATATTAAGTCTATATATTATTGGTCTAGCCCCTTACCTATATTAAGTCTATATATTGGTCAAGCCCCTTACCTATATTAAGTCTATATATTCACACTAAGTTTATAACCTTACTCTGACTCCATCTATAACCACTTAGGAGTGATTCTAAATTGCTGTATTACTATACAGTATATTATAAGTTACCATATAATCCAGTTTTCTTTACTCCTTCTATATATTATTGCGTTATATATATACCCCAATCATACGCATGATAAAACAAAACAAAATTAAAACGACATTGTCACTTTTTTGTTTTTTTCTATGTGATTGAGGGAGGCAAAAGGCAGAACTGCCTATAGCGAGTGCCTCCCCCACAGTTGAAAGAGTGACAGGGCCAAAATCAAGGGACGTTCGAGCCAAAATACTAAAGAATAGGTGCATAATCTTAAAATATTTCATTGATAAGATATGTCTTGATTGTTTTACTTTAAAAATATCTTGTATTTAGTAAACTTATTTGTATAATCTTGCACCAGATTAGGTGTTCAGTTTAAGAGGGATCTTTCGAAATCAACCAGTTATAAGAAATAGGCTGTGAAATCTTCTAGCTTCGAGAAATTATATTATCCTTTTATAACAATACCACATGGAAATATTAACCCCTTGAGGATTATGACTTGTTTTAACATGTTTATCATGGCTAACAATAGACAATTTTAATCAGTTCAGGAGAGATCTTGAGCAATCAAACAAGAAAAAATAATCTCAAGTAACCGTTTTAACTCTCTTTAATCGTTTCTAACCTACATAAAATCGTCTAAATATAGCCAGGATAAAATAAATAAGTGCGTCATCTTATCTTGAAAGAGCTAAGCTGTAATATAACTGAAACGGCAAAATCAACTTCTCTAACTATTTCCCTATAACGATTTACAGACAAAATGCCTTACCTTATCTTACAGTTGATCTAGAATCAATAACAATTCATCATCAGCGTGATGAAAAGTATATGATGATGGAGATAGGGAGACAGCTGGTAAATAAGCAAGGTAAGCTAGTGTATAGATCTCCACTTATGGGGAGGTTTTTGTTTTTTGTCTGGACTCCTTCCTCCCTCATGTTATGCCCCATTAGTTTTTGAGATTTTAAGAAGTTTGCTACATTCGTTTGGTGATTTTATGACCTTTCGTTTCATTTCTTTGTCAATAATTAGACCTTTCGTGGCATTTAGGTGTCGATCTTTCATGGCTAGCGATAGCGATACTGTAATTTAGGAGGAACCAGCCGGAACAGAAAATGTGCAAATTTATTTCGAAAGGGGATCTTGTGTGTGTGTGTGTATGTGTGTGTGTGTGTGTGTGTGTGTGTGTGTGTGTGTGTGTGTGTGTGTGTGTGTGTGTTTTTTTGTGTGTTTTTTTTTAAGCTTGATGGAGGTCTAATAGGGAGCAATTTAGTCCCCTCCCCCGCCTAAATGTCTGTAAATTGGAACAGCTTGAAATATTCCTATTATAGTACAGTTTATCTGTCCTGATCTGATTACAGATCTATAACTCATATCACTTCGTTATTTGCAAGGTTCGAACGTCCCTTGATTTCGGCACTGTCACACTTTCAACTCTGGGGGAGACACTCGCTACAGGCAGTTTTGCCTTTTGTCTCCCTCATTCACATAAAAACTAAAATAAATAAATAAATAAATAAACAAAGAGATAACTTGCGAGGGAAGAGACCCCGAGAAATAAAGATAAAAAGATTGTGATGAGAGAGAGAGAGAGAGAGAGAGAGAGAGAGAGAGAGAGAGAGAGAGAGAGAGAGAGAGAGAGAGAAAGAAAGAGAGAGAACGAAAGAGAGAGAGAGAGAGAAGATTAAGAGCAATACACATTAAGGCTAAGGTTATATATCGCCATTGTATCTCTGGGAGGGTCTGGAACAGCATGACATATTCCTATCATCCATCCTAGCGTTTCATCAGCCGCTCTAACGACCTGGTTGATTAAGTGAAATCTAAATCGGTATTAGTTCCCGCCAATTAGAGCGTAATCACAATGTTACAAAGTGAATTATCGAAGGGGTTATAGAAGGTGTAACGAGGATTGGTCCCATATTGTGAGAGAGAGAGAGAGAGAGAGACAGAGAGAGAGAGAGAGAGATTTACATATATCCACTGCCAAACTGAAAGTAATCACAATGTTGCAATTGTGAATTCTGGGAGAGGTGAAACAGTAAAACAAGGATTGGTGTCATATTTTGTGGACGCTGGCGCGCGCATGGGAGTGTATGTGTAAGGAGAAACAGACAGACGCAGACAAATAACAAGCTAATATTTGTGTTCATTGATGTATGAAAACATACCATTTTATCGTCTAAATATAGGCAGCTTAATTGGCTGTAGTTAAATGGTTTCGATGATATGTTGTCTAAGCCCCCCCCCCCCCTTCATGAAATAAAATTATATAAACAACAAATAATATAAATAATGATTGTGGTGCCAATTATCATTATTACCCAACTGACTGAGACCACTAACCTACCGAAGACCTTTACCCTTAACTCTCTACGAGTGTGTGTGTGTGTGTGTGTGTGGTGGGGGGGGGGGGTATCATAGTAGCGCATGGCGGGTATATTTACCGAAAATGAGCTTCATTCCATGCTCTTTTCATGCATAAGCAAGAGCCAGAGAGTAATACAATTATATATCCGTGAAAGGGCGATTATAGAGCTTTTCAATGACACTTGAATCATCCTTGTACGACCACGGGTTCTTTTGCAACGAACGTGCAACCGAAGGCAAAAATACCCTAAAATGAGGTATTCGTCAGCCATTCGTTGAATTCGAGGGCGCATCGTAACCTATTCCTAAAGTGTTGGCAGGTGTATCGCATCATTCGCCAATACCTGTCTCAGCACTCGGGCAGATTCGCCTCAAATCTTTCGCCGAGGGTCGCATTTTTCGATTGTTCGAGGTATATTCGATGTGAATTCACCTAATTCGCTTAAAAAAACTGTGTCACCGCCGAATCAATCGTAATGGCTTCGCCATAAAAATTCGCAAATGTGGGATAGGCCCTTTAGGGTCTGGGACCACTTTCAGGCTCCCTCACACCCCTCTCTATCTTGTTCAGTAGGCGAATCCTACAAGGGAAGGAGGACTCCCAGCCGCCCGCCCACCAAGTAGGAAAAGTAGTACAGGAAAAAAAAAAAAAAAAAAAAAAAAAAAAAGGGCCAAGCAGCTGGCATCCACCCGAAGGCCCTTTAATAATAATAACAACAACAACAACAACAAAAATACATAAATGGCTAAGGTTGGGAAGAGGATGCCAAACCTCACTTTGGACAGGACCAGCCTTCAACCGAAAAAGGGAAACTAATTGTCAAATAAATTATATTTCAGTGCATTTGTATGCATACATACTGTACACACCGAAAATATAGTTTTCCACAGTTTGGAGTACCGATCACTTGGTTACTCGTTACTCAGTTTCAATTGAGTGGATAGTAATGCAACCTGACTATTCGAAGCTATGGAAAGTCATACCTTGAATAGCACCTGTAGGGATAATTTGTTACAGGAATATCTAATGCCAAAGAACATAATATTATTATACCCTGTGGTCATAAATACTCAAACGCCGGTATTGGTCTGAAATTACCTTAGTCCGAGGTGGGAGCCATTAATATCATGGATTATCAATACCTGAACTTGAAGGTAGCCTATATGAAATAAAGTCAGAGATTATGATTAACTGTCGAATCATTCCAACCCCCTTAGTATAAGATAAATGTTGTATACAACAATAATAAGAGCAATAATACAAATACAATAATTAAAACATTGGAAAATATAATGACAAAATGCATACAAGATGCTGGTGTTTAATAAATAGCTGTACACAAAATGTTCATTGGGTGTAGAGAGCCGGCGACTGTGTGATGACAATGCGAGCACTTCAGTGAGACACTCGACACAAACCGGTCCTGATAAAGCTCTACCGGAGTTTAAGTAGTTTATTCACCCTTCCTTTACCGGTGATGAGCTATTCTGGGAACTGTGTCAGTGAGTCATGCAAAAGATGGAAAGGACTGACCAGGTACAGTCTACGACAGAACTGCTGTCATGGCCTGAGGCAATGTATTAGCCCTTTTATCGCTTCTAATAAAAGGGGGCGGGGTTAATATAGAGGTTGGAAGGAGGAGGAGTCAAACGTGTGTGTGTGTGTGTTCTAGAACAGCACGTAGAATAAGTTTATTTAAACATAACACACAGGCTATATTATGAGATTAGCTCATGCTGGATCACAAATAAGTAACACACATCAGGTGTTGCGTTATTTATGGAATTTAATATACAGACAATCAAGTTTATATCCTTCGCACATCCCATTCCCCTCTCCTCCCCCTCTCCTTTTCACCCCAACTCTCCTTCTTCACCCGCTTTCTCTCCCCTCCCTCCTTTACCTTTGGATACCTTTGGATGTGTTCGCCGCTCCTCCCCTTGCGAGGATGGGCTCGTCTGGCACTTTTTGCAGTTCGACATCTAGGGCTCTCTTGAAGTTGTCTAACGAGATGTCCCTCATGTCTCTTACTCGCCGTGGGAGTTTGTTGAAGAGACGTGGGCCTCTGTGTGATAACCAGCCCTCTCGCAGAGAGCCCATAGCACCCCTGTTATTCATCCGGGGGATTTTGCATTCCCAGCCTCTCCTATCAATGAATTTCATGACTATCGGAGTATGTAGGTTTGGTACTAAACCCTCTGCAATTTTCCACGTGTATATTATTAGGTAACGTTCTCTTCTACGTTCCAGTGAGTACAGATTCAGTGCTCTTAAACGCTCCCAATAGTGTAGATGTTTTATCGAACTTATATGCAAAGTGAAATTTCTTTGTACACTCTCTACGTCATTTATTTCACCTGCTTTGTATGGGGATGTTAATACGCTACAGTATTCAAGCTGCGGTAGCACTAGAGATTTGAAGAGCGTTATCATAGGCAATTCACCGCGTGTTTTAAAAGTACGCAGAATCCAACCCGTTAGACGTTTCGCAGCCGCCACTTTGACCTGGTTATGTACTTTGAAACCCATATTTTCAGACATTAATACCCCAAGGTCTTTCACACTGTCTTTCCGTTCTATTATGTGGTTAGATTCTGTTAAGTAATTTGTAATTTCTTTAACACCATTATTATCTCCGTACCGTATTAATTGGAATTTTTCCTCATTGAATTGCATGTTGTTTTCCCTGGTCCACTGGAACACTACATTCATGTCTTCCTGCAGTCGGCCCGTGTCCTCTTGTGTGTTTACTATCTTGCTTAATTTTGTGTCATCAGCAAAAGACGACACCGTACTGTGTCTGGTGTTGGTATCTATGTCACAAATTAGTATGAGGAACAGAAGGGGCGCTAGCACTGTTCCTTGGGGCACTGAGCTTTTGACATCCGAAGGCTCAGAAGTGACTTGGTTTACTGCTACCGATTGTTTTCGGTTTACGAGGAAATTGTATATCCAACGTCCGATTTTCCCAGTTATACCTTTTGCTTTCAGTTTGTGGGCTATTATACCAAGGTCACATTTATCAAATGCCTTAGCAAAATCGGTGTAAATGACATCCACGTTTTTCTTTTCTTCTAGCGCTTTAAGAATTTTGTCATAGTGTTCCAAAAGTTGTGAGAGACATCATCTTCCCGCTCTGAACCCATCTTGACCGGTGTTGTGTAGTTCATTTGTCTCCATGAATGTTGAAATTTTGCTTCGCAGGACTCGCTCAAAAACTTCAATGATGTGAGAGGTTAGAGCTACTGGGCGGTAGTTTTTTGGTAGTGCTTTACTCCCTCCTTTATGCAGTGGGGCAATTATTGCGTTTTTCAAGCTATCTGGTATGTCACCAGTGTCTAGACTCCTTCTCCACATTATAGCCAGGGGTTTCGAGAGGTTTTCCTTACACTTTTTCATTAGGATCGAATTCCAAGAGTCCGGGCCTGGTGCCGAGTGGGATGGCATGTTGGAAATGGCCTCTTCTATGTCTTTTGGACCGAAATCAATATCCAGCATCTGAGGGGTTTCCGTGGGGGAGGTTTCCATGAAAAATATATTTTGGTCTCTGATGACTTTTGTTTCATCAGGCTCACTGAATGCCATTTCATACTGCCTGCTTAAGAGTTCGCTCATTTCCTTTTTGTCCCCTGTGAAAGAGCCGTCCCCTTTGCTCAGTGGGCCGATGTTTGATGTTGTTTTAGCCTTTTGTTTGGCGTATGAAAAGAAGTATTTGGAATTTTCCTTTATACCTGCAATAGCTTTCTTCTCCTCTTCCATATGTTGTAGTTCATATGATATTCTTAGCCTTTGTTCAATTTCCACAATTTCTCTATCTATTTCAACCTTTTGCCTATCCTGTAGATTTTGATGTGTGCGTCTTTGTGTGAGTAATTTTCTTCTTCTGTACAGCCTCCTCCTTTCCCGATCTTGTTTGCTTCTTCGTTTTGTTTGTCTTGCAGGTATATGGTGGCTACAGATTTGGGTCATGGTTTCTGTTATTAAGACTAGACATTCTGCTGGTGTCAGGTTATCCATTAAATTTTCCCAGGCTATTTCCTCCATTTCTTGATTTACCTCTTCCCACCTAATGTTTTTGTTATTGAAGTTAAATTTACTGAAGGGGCCGATTTTTGTTCTCGATTCTGAGGTTGTCTGTACACTTTCTAAGGTTGTTTTGATCTCAATTAATTTATGATCTGAGTATGTTGTGTCCGATATGTTAATGCTGTGTACTAGAGAGTCGTTGTTAGTGAAGACCAGGTCTAAGATATTGTTTTCCCGTGTGGGTTCAGCAATATGTTGGGTAAGACTAAAAAAATCACAAAGTTCAAAAAGCTCTCTCGTATTATTAGTATTTGCTTCTCCGGTGTTATTTGCCACTAACTGGTTTTCTAGTTGTCTCCATTTAATGTTTGGTAGGTTAAAGTCTCCTAGCCATATAATATTTGGTGTTGGGTTCCCCAGGGTTTCCACTTCTGATTTTATTTTGTTGAGCTGGGTTTTGAATTCTTCTCGGGATGAGTCTGGAGGCCTGTATGTAACAATAACTGCTAAATTTAGGGATTCTATTTTAACTCCAAGAATTTCCACCACTTCATTACTGTTATTTAGGAATTCAGTACATATCAGTGAGTCATGTATGTACAAGGCTACACCTCCATGTGATCTATGCGTTCTGTCCGCCCTATGTAGGTTGTAACCAGGAATCCATACCTCACTATCTTCCTGATCTTTAATGTGAGTTTCTGTGAGAGCCGCAAATATAGCGTTTCCTTCTTCTAGCAGGCCCCTAATAAATGGTACTTTGTTCGTGGTTCTATTTTTTAGGCCTTGGATATTTGCAAACAAGATTGGGGAGGGATTGTTTGGAGTACTATGTGTACCTAATAGTCTCTCTACCTAATAGTCTCTCTCTCTCTCTCTCTCTCTCTCTCTCTCTCTCTCTCTCTCTCTCTCTCTCTCTCTCTCTCTCTCTCTCTCTCTCTCTCTCTCAAGGACGTAAATGATACCCTCTAAAATACGCAGATTAATACTATGCGATTATTTTGAATTTACATATACATGATAAATGCTAGGGATGACAAAAATAACAAACATATATTGATTAGGAATAGGATAACTAGCGAGGCAGCGAACAACACCTGTTGCTCGCTGCCTCGCTAATTATCCTATTCCTACTTAAGCTACGATTCCCGAAGAACACGTCTATATTTGTTTGTATATATATTAAGTGTAACAATAACACTTAGGATTAAAGTTATTTGTGTTGGCTCAAGGAATAAGTTGAATAATACATATACTTATGACCTCCACAATTTGTAATGTTTGGGGAGACGGCGCTTCAACCTCTCTCCTCTGTCCATCACATGCAAGCACCAACCCACCCACACCAACACTAACACAGGATACAAAACACACACACACACTCACACCCGATAACATAAAACGCACATCACACACCTGATCACATACAACGTAATGGGCACAAATCACTCACACATGATAACATAAAACGCACGCACACACACACACACACTGGTCCAGGCAAACTAGAAAAGGTATTAGCATTATTGAGGAAATGCTGCTGTCTTCAGTGCGTGTCATGGCCATTCTGAGCCTTACGATGTATACAGACTAGTAAAACACATAACAAAGCCACAACAACAACTTCGTCTCTCTCCAACACCCCTTCTCCCCTCTCTACACGCTTCAGAAAATAGGAAAAGTAGAAAGTAGCTACGAGGTGCCGTTGTAAAGGCTTATCTTTCAATACCTTCACCTGACCTGACCCCATCCGGGGTTTAGCTGGTCCACAAGGGTGTGTGACATGAACCCAATAGAGAATTTGTGGGCCATCATGTCATGGAGTGGAATGTGGTTCAGGTTAGGATTGGAAAGGGCGGGAGGAGTGGGATCGGGGGGCGGGGGAGGGGGGGGGGGGGAATCCGTCGCCGCCCTAATATAAGTTGGAAATTTTGTAAATCAGCTCCAACGAGAATACAGGAGGTAGTTGATGCAGCTTGTGGGTGGAGATCATATTGATTGAATAAATATAAATTGTAATTGTTTACATTTAAGAACCCTTTATATATATTATATATAGTGTATGTGTTTCCAATGTTTACCGTAACATAATGATGGTGAAATAATACATATTAAATCAAATTCAAGGTAACATACACAGAGCTATAGTATACTTTTAATTGTGTTTCTAAGATAATTAAAACGATTCGAATTAAAAATATAAAAGCCTAAACAATTTATATCAACTTTAAAACATCATAACCAGATTGCTTGGATCATCGTTAATTGTTCAATTCGATGACTTACTTTATAATAAATCATTACAATAGGTAGCGCCGAACTGTTTACTGATAATGGGAAGCCACAGTAATTAAGCTAGTAATTAAAACTCCACTGAGAAAAGTATAATGCAATAATCATAGCGTGTCATATTACATGTTAAGGTAGATTATGAATTGGTCAACCACTGTGCTGTGAACAGTGGTATGGAAGAATTTTGTTTTTACTCTAATAACAAAATTTGTTTTTATTACAAAGAAACGCGTTTCGGCTCATCTAAAGTGTTTTCTCTAACTGAGCCGATATTATCTTGTCTTTATGATTTATATATTTGGTTATAATTTGGTCCAAGGTAGATTACAATGTGATCCAACTTGTCTTGATGCGTGGATTGTAACATTCCGTTTCAATTACTTATATATTTATACGATTGTTCACACTAACCAGGACGCCAAGGTTGGCAACTTTTGAGTGTTTTGCAACGGAGCATATCTATTTATTTTCTATAACACATTGTATAAGGTAAAGAATAGAATACGAGTTAATAATTGAGAATCAGTAAAGGTAAACAGAACAGTATTAGTGAAACACCAAAGTAATTTTTATGGACAGCTTTGAACACGATGATGAGGAAAATTATATATTCGGTTAGGAGAGAGAAGGGAGAGAAAAAGAGAGAAGGGGGGAGATAGGGGAAGGCAGCAGAGAGAAGGGGAGGAGGGGCGAATGGGAAGTGCGAAGGATATAAACTTGATTGTCTGTATATTAAATTCCACAAATAACGCAACACCTGATGTGTGTTTCTTATTTGTGATCCAGCATGAGCTAATCTCATAATATAGCCTGGGTGTTATGTTAAAATAAACTTATTCTGCGTGCTGTTCTAGAACACACACACACACACACACACGTTTGACTCCTCCTCCTTCCAACCTCTATATTAACCCCACCCCCTTTTATTAGAAGCGATTAAAGGGCCATCTATTAAAAGATAAGTGAACGAACACATTGCCTCAGGCCATGACAACAAGTTCTGTCGTATACTGTACAGTACAATCGCGATAAGAAGTTAAGACTCCTTTTTTTAATTTTCGGACACAATTTCCTGAATCTGGCAACCGCTGGCAACTCTCCGCTGCCTTGGTAGTTCGACACTTCAAACGTCTTTTCCAATGTTAACAAGTAGGGATTTAATTATTCCCAATAATTTGCCTACCGAACATAAAATTAATGAATCTAGTTACTTCTACCCTTTAAATTAAATTTACGTTGCAGAAGTCTTACACAAAATCTAGTTTTGAATATATATATATATATATATATATATATATATATATATATATATATACTGTATATATATATATATATATATATATATATATATATATATATACAATATATATACGTATTTGTAAAGTTTGTTTATAAATGTGTTTATCTATCTATCTATCTATTGCCTGGCGCATTGATCCCCGAAGGAGTGGCCACGAACGAAACGCCTCCATGCACCTCTGTCCCAAGTCAGTCGATGCCCCTCCTCCCAACCAGCACCGCCTTCATCCATATACTTCTTCACTCCATCCTTCCACCTCTCTTTCGGTTTACTTCTCCCTCTCTGTCCTTCCACCTTACAGGTAGCTTCTACTCATTTCCCTCCCTTATCAGCGATACACCAACATCCACTGCTCTTCCTTGTATTTCTTTCATGACTCCATCCATATATACAGTAAACAACCACAGAGAAATCACACACCCCTGCTTGAAACCAACATTCAGATTAAAGAACTCGCTCTGCTCTTCACTGCTTTCAGTAACTTGCCATCTACTCCGTATATTCTAAGTACTTTCTACACACCTTCTCTATCCACTCTGGCATAGGCCTTCTCCAAGTCCATAAAGGCAACATACAACTTTTGTTGCTTCTCCAGATATTTCTCCACAACACATTTCAGGGCAAAAATCTGATCTACACACCCTCTTCCCTTCCTAAAACCGCCCTGCTCGTCACCTATCCATTTCTCCGTTCTCGCTCTCACTCTCTCAATCACTACCCTACTGTACACCTTCCTTACTACGCTTAGAAGACATATTCCTTGGTGGTTAACACACACTCCTCTTTCCCCTTTACCCTTATATAGGGGGACTATTATGCCTGTCTTTCAGTCATCAGGTGCACTCCCATTCTCCCATGCTAATATTCCATACCCATTCGATCACTATCTCACCACCATACCTCAGCATTTCCCCACACACTCCATCTATTCCTGGTGCTTTCCCCAACTTCACTCTTTTCATGGCTTCACACACTTCCGACCTCCTGATCCCCACCTCCTCCTCCACTACTGCTCTTCTTCTCCCGCTAGTACTCGCCCATCCTTATCTTTCACACCCTACTGTTTCCCTTGCTACCTTCCCTAACTTTCTTGACTTCTTTCCAGCACAGCTTCTTACACTCCCTCCATTTTACACTCAGATTCCTTCCAAATTCCTCATCTACTCTTCTCTTACTTTCCTTCACTACTCTCTTCACCACTCTCTTTTTCTCCAAGTACCTCCCTCTTTTCTGTCTCTCCAAATCTTCATTCCCTCTACTACCCAACCACTCTCTATACACTTTCTTCTTGTCTTTCACATCTATTTTTACCTCTTCTGTCCACCATGCTGTACCTTTCACTCAACTCCCTTTTCTCCTTACTCTACACACCTCCTCACATAAATTTGTTTATAAGAATAATACAAATATTTAATCTGTAAGTAATATCTAGCATGTTGACACTCCCGGGGCCGGGGCGAGGGTGTCTTGGCTCCAGCAGCCCACTGCCACAGCCACTCAGTCTGTCAGTCATTGTGATGACATGAGAGGGTTTGTATCTATTCCGATATCATGCCACCCTTGTTCTTAACCATTACTTTTATAAGTTTATTTATGGGCTTTATTGACGATCAATAATTACAAATTTATTTTAACTGTTAATTATATTTTTATGAGACTCTTCTCCCAGTAATGTTGGCTTAAAACACATACAAGCATTAACCCATACAGTACCGGTGACGTCCTTTTCATTATATGTTGGCAACTTTTAAAAGATTTTATTCAGATTAGGAAAGACCTTTAGCAATAATAAGGCTTCAAACTATATCGACCAACCTTTTTAAATATTGCAAATCCTTCCTAAGCTTCATAATATCGTCAAAATATAGCTAGAATAAAAGATAACACACGTCGCTGGTACTCAAAGGGTTAAGAGATTCTCAGCATTTTAATCCTGAATTAAGTGAGAGAAAGCCTACGAGTTTCACATTCTTTCGTTCGGCTTGGCAACAATACTTATAAATGTTTTTTTGTTTAGTTTATTTCCTTAAAAAACAGTTATCTCCGGTGTGTAATAAAGGTATATGATAAATTCCCAATATTTGCCAGATAGCACTATCCGAGGGTATTGGGAATCGGGTTATAATTTAGTAGTGAGACTACATGGCTAAATGTAACGTTATGGAGGCGCAATTATAATACACTGGCAAACAATTTTGATAACCCCGTGTACCACACAGATCAAATTACGGGATTCATTAGTGAACACTCGGGTTCTTGTGTTTATTATCAGGAGGTATTCAAGTATGCCTGACCACGATTGTACGCTCTTAAACATAAGTTAGCCTTAAATTTTCGAAGCTATCTCTGATTGAACTGACTCTTCTTGTTCATACTTTACCTCAGTCTGAGTGTTCGTTTGAACAGTTTGCGGAACCTGAAAGGGCCATGAATTGTGTCCTAGACTATACAGTTGTTATCATTAAGTATGGTACAGATTTAAGCCTTAATTAGCCTCAAACTGATTAAACGAACCTCTGAATTTCAAATAGTAGGTACAAAATTGATAAGGAGATTCAATTCAGCCCGAGGGAGCATCTAAAAGGTAGCAGTTTAGCAAGGATCTCTACGAATCATATGGGTAAAAACTATCTCAACTAACCCACTAAACCCCACAACTTCATCCTAGGCTGAATTATATCGTGTAATAATAGTACAAATACAAATAATCGAATAATCTTACGATGTACTTGAGTGGGTCAACAACTTCCTCATAGCATTCTAGCATTGCAAGTGACATTACCTAGATGTCTACTGTGTATGAAGACCAATGTTACTAACATATTGGTGTTGCTGTATATTATGTGTATGAAGACCAATGTTACTAACATATTGGTGTTGCTGTATATTATGTGTATGAAGACCAATGTTACTAACATATTGGTGTTGCTGTATATTATGTGTATGAAGACCAATGTTACTAACATATTGGTGTTGCTGTATATTATGTGTATGAAGACCAATGTTACTAACATATTGGTGTTGCTGTATATTATGTGTATGAAGACCAATGTTACTAACATATTGGTGTTGCTGTATATTATGTGTATGAAGACCAATGTTACTAACATATTGGTGTTGCTGTATATTATGAGGGTGATGAAATAGCTACCATCGAAACTTTTACTCGACTACATAGCTTCAGATTGAAGTCTCTCCGGATATCCATACTATATATAGTTTTTAGTACACTATATAAATGTACTGTACACTATATATATATATATATATATATATATATATATATATATATATATATATATATATATATATATATATATATATATACTGTATATATATATATATATGTATGTACAGTATGTATGTATGTATGAATTGGGGTGGATGGGACTCGTTAGCCTTGGATGGTAACCCATCTAGGGGAGACAACCTTATAAAAATCCGGGTGGATGGGACTTGTCAGCCTTGGTCGGAAACCTTTCTAGGGGAGTAAACCGGATACAAATCCGTACTGCTTACCTAAGGGTAAGGCAGGTTAGTGGATGGACTAGCCGAACACCACTGTAGAGAAATAGTGCTAAAAAGATACACAGAGGGCCTCGGAGTCGGACAGATCCTAAATTGAGTGGTCAATCCTGTAAGTCCTTCAGTAAACTGGCTCGGGTTGTCCCTCTTACAGGGAATAGGTCCGCTTGGGGTCATTCTGTGTATGGCCACCCTCATTAAGGGGAGTAAGGCGTCAGGCAATAGATTGATAGATGTATGTATGCGTGTGTGTTTGTGTGTGTAAGGCAGTATTATTTTGAAGAGTTGTTGAGAATAACTCACAGTTTTTATGCCTTTAAGGTTATGTTTCCTCTGCACATAATGTCCATTAAAGGCTCCATATCACTGCGTAAAGTACTGCCATTGGCACGACATATTGTATGTGACTGTACGTCAGTGTAGCCTAGAACTCCTTTAATTGGTGCCAACCAGATGGCCCTGACCAACTGAATGTGGAGTCTGTCAACCAATCACATTAATATATTTAATGCTAAGGCTAGCTCGCTCTCTTACGCAGTCACTCTCACACTTCCTCAATTTCCTGCTCTCTCTCTCTCTCTCTCTCTCTCTCTCTCTCTCTCTCTCTCTCTCTCTCTCTCTCTCTCTCAAAGAGGATAGTGAAACTATGAGTGTGCCACCTATTATGAAATAATACTCGTACGCTTATAGTCATAACAAAAAATCCGGTCTCACTGTGTGTGTGTGTTTTTTTTTTTTTTTGTAGTTAAGAATTGCTCAATAAAGGTAAATTGAGCCCCTTCTCAAAGTTAAAAATAAAAGCACGAGTCTATACCAGACATCCACAATCTCTGAATCAAATATGACACACAATCAGGAGGGATTTACGTTCTCCATAGGCGAAACACCCATTGCCTCTCATTCTGTTGAGCAATGGTTACACTTATGACGCTCACTTAGACCTCCTTCATACCGGGCCCGGTCCAAGGAGACAAACTCTACGATCAAGTTTGTACAGTAGTCTTCACATTGTTTTTGTGGTGTGTGCCATTGTGTACTTGGGCAATTGGATATCTTCGGAAATATTTCTATGTAGACCAAAAAACAATTTTTACACAACGCTCTAAACATTCTGGAAGTGGGTCGAAATTTTATGATAATACCTCACAGACGTATGTTTCACCCGATTATTCCGTTCAAACTAGATTATTTACAGCTCACCAGTGTAAAGATTGTTTTTTGGTCGAGTGTACATCCAAATTCATATTTCAAAGACAAACTTGATGACAAATCGCGTGAGAAAAGCACACGAAACTGAAATTAACC
Organism: Paralithodes platypus; assembly: GCA_032716605.1. Taxonomy (NCBI): domain Eukaryota; kingdom Metazoa; phylum Arthropoda; class Malacostraca; order Decapoda; family Lithodidae; genus Paralithodes; species Paralithodes platypus. Next base: position 5,895,717 of record CM064556.1, read on the forward strand.
TGGCGAATGTGCACTTGATCGACGTGAGCAAGAGATCGTTACTTCGATGTGACTGGCTGGTGGTAAGCTACTGTGCCACAATAACGTCTTTCAGTTGCAAAGCAAACACAAGAATATGTTACAAAGCATAACTAGCCAATCAACTCAAAGTAATAGTTATCTTTCTCAAAGCAACTAAGTGTAATTTCACCATGTTAAAAACAAATACATAATATATAAAAACTATAAATACAAGCTGTGGTATTTAAACACTGTACTGGTCTGGCTATACAGTCGCTGACATTTATAAGTGATATGAAATTTATTGAACGATTCAGATGCTTTGATTAAAAATGTTTAAACAATTCGTTGATCCTCATAGTCAGTGATTGTCTTCAACGACTGGCTTAAGTCTGTCATAAAGTAGTACACTAAGGTCTTGTGCAAACGAGTATGCGTATGCTGTGATGTGACTTGATTAAAAGGAAATATTAATACTATATCTGAAGGTTGAGGTATAGTGAGAGAGAGAGTTACACAGATACTCAGATCACACAGACCATGCAGTCCCCAGTAGGTGGTCGGGCCATATAATACTACTAGACAGGGACAGTTTATAGTAGAAGATTAGGACAGCACAGTAGAAGGCTCTCTCCCCACCCTCCGCTCCCTCCAGCTAAAAAGCCGTACCGGAAAATAGGATGAACTGTAACCTTATGGCTCAGGAAATGCTCACAAGGAAAGTTTTTATAGAGTATAGAAAGAAATTAGTATGAAAGGGGATTTACATTTACATACCTACTGATTCATTCATATTAATCCACACTCCATCAGATAATCATAAAGTCTCTTTATAAACGTAGCAATTATTAAATTGCTATCAACCACCTCCCTTGGTAAACTATTCCACGCTTTGACCACACTGTATGAGCAGAAATGTTATATGACATCTAGGCATGCCTTCTTTCTATTTGATTGCATTCCATTACCTCTGGTTGCAGTTTTGTTATCAATTGTGAACAGTGCATTGTTATCTACTCTGTCAAACCCTGTAAGTATCTTAAAGCACTCGATAAGTTGGCCTCGTAACCTCCTCTTCTTTAGCGAGAACAAATAATGTAATGTCATATTTTGTTCATAATAGGGGTTGTTTCTCAGAGAGGGGATAAGCTTAATTCTTCTGCGTTGCACGGATTCGAGTGTTTCAATGTCTTTCTTAAGATACGGGGACCAGAACTGAACGCCATATTCAAGATGGATTCAAACAATACTTTTGAATAACAGCACAATAATGTTCTTGTTTTTAACGGTAAAATGTATTTTGTTAAATGTCAAGGCTTTGTTTGCTGTATTTGCCGCAGCCGCACATTGCTCTGAGAGTACTAGGTTTTCAGATATTATAACCCCGAGATCTTTAACCTTAGAGTTTGCTATTATTGGTTGGCCTTTCATTTGATAATCATACTTTTTGTTTATTCGTGTCTTCCTCACTTAAGACTATGTTCCCTTTTGAGATAGAGAGAGAGAGAGAGAGAGAGAGAGAGAGAGAGAGAGAGAGAGAGAGAGAGAGAGAGAGAGAGAAAGAGAGAGAGAGAGAGAATATTGGAAACACCCAATAGCAGAAATTGACACATACCACTACGACCAACCTTTGTTTCTTTTAAAATTCAAGGGGCTTGGGATCAAAGTACATCTCTCCTGTTTCCAAAAGACATTCACCCTTTCAGCCAGCCACGCCTCTCGCTCCCCTCTCATTGACAAATGACCACGCAATATCCCTTGTACAGTATTAAGGTTGCTTTGAACATTTCAGGATTATTTCACATATTCACTTAATCTATTTCGTAAGTTGAGGTATTTGTTTTGTGGTCTAGGTATCGTTGGACGATTAAATTCGGCTTAAACAGATTTTACCTGTCAAAAGGTATATTTCACATATTACCTTAACACATTTCGCAAATTTAGGTAATCATATTGTGTTCTGGGTAGCATTAGACGACTTTATTAAATTTGGGAAGGCGTTTTATTTGTCAATAGAATGAAAACTATCATGAAATTCCTTTAGTTTACGATACTTTTCTTTATTTAATTTCGTCTGACTCCTGATTTTCATTCACTTTATGAAGGAACTTCCACAGTTAACAGGCTGATATTTACTATTGGATCACAAGGTATCAGAGCTTTAATCGTGCTCGTTATTCTACTTGACTTAAATTAGTGAGTCTCGCAAGGAAATGTAGCCCAAGCAGTCCGCTTTTGCATGCTTGGAAGAAACAATTACAAACCACCGTATGGGCTGCCACAGATTCTGTTTACAAGTGCAAACGTTATGTCGTTGGATGTAACAATATGGTGGTAGTACCCCAAAAGGAATATAACAATTTCTTGTCGTTACATTACGGTGGGTATTTATTCAGCTCTAGAATGCTCATTACTCTGCATGGTGTTCATGTTGATGCTTTAGTTTAGCACATACATACTGTGACTTGCAGAACTTAAAACCAGCGTATACATTATTTTAGATCAGCCAACAAATGAACAAACATAAGCCTCATAAATAGAGCCCCTCCCTGTCTAGTAACGACTATCAAGACAGTCATGGTGCATAGACTAGTATCTGACATGATTTCTTTACATACATTTGATTGCATTCCTTGTTCCTGTGAAATACTAACGAATGGCCCTTTAGTGGCATAATTGGTCAAATCTTATCTGATCTTAGAATATACATTCGGATACCATAACTTCTATCCCACTCAAAATAATGTATGGACCCCTTATGTTTTGTTGTTGTTGTTGTTGTTGTTGTTCCCCAAGCTGCCTGGCCGAACAGCCCCAAGGCCCCAAGCAATGCCAAGGCCATAACCGAGCGCCCCCACAGAACCCTCCCTGCCTACCACAATAAAGCCTGGGTGACCGAAGCCACTCCATGGCGGGGAGCTGAGGAGGGTGCGGAAACGCCCGGGAAACCAAAGCCCCACCCAGGGCCCTGTGCCCCTCAGCAATTATGAAGAGAAAGTTGAGGGGCAAAGGAAAAATGTGACGCTTTGGCTTCCAATCTTGGTAGATTGGGAGGTCAATCCACGGAAAAGACGCCGTCACTTGAGATCTAGGAAATACATAAGTAAAAGGAACAGTCGGAATAAGCTATGGGTATGGCAGAGATCGCTCAGTTCTCACTCTGATAGACCAGCCCATCACCAGTTTCCCTTACATCACCTTATGTTTTGTTGTATGCAATTACAACTATCTGGATTGATATTAGGATAGCACTTGCTTCTCAATAAATAGTATATATAGTTTTGCAGTCAATGTATAGGAAATTACATTCATACAGTAAAAATATACTTCCATATTTAGAAAGAGATAAAGTCCAATATTATTTATGAGTGGGCTACTATGACATCCTAGTGTACATCTTCAGGAGACTTCATAAATCTATGGTGTGTTCTGTGTAACAATAATTCTGTAACATTATCGAATTTGCACATTGAAATATCATCATAAATAGTGTGAATAATAATTTCACGAGTACTGACAAATAAACAAGAGACGAATACTGCAACGAATGAAATATATCTAATTCGAATTTAAAAAAAAAAAAAAAAAAAGACAGAAAAAAAGGAACATTATATTATTTCTTTTTACTCCGGCAGTGGTAACGGTAGGACGTAGGGGTGGCAATATTTATCCAAAATAATATATTTGGCATAAGATAGAATACAACATCAAAATCAGCATCTGGTATGGGATAAATTTCACTCCCCACATATACAGAATAAACAGTGCAGAAAAGCTAGCTAACAATGGCTCACGGCTCACAATTTGATTTGAGGAAGGCATATTTATGTTAAATATAATACGTGAACAGTAGATATATATTTATTGTGAGTATCTGTAAGGCTTAGATTAAGTACACTTCCTACTCCCTAATGGTAAGTGAAGAGAAGGTAACGGACAATGATTCATGGCCCGCTAGTCTAACAACCTCATTATCAACACCTCCATCTGGACTGACAGTGGAACATCTCACTCCGCTACTGATAAGCCATCTCTCTCTCTCTCTCTCTCTCTCTCTCTCTCTCTCTCTCTCTCTCTCTCTCTCTCTCTCTCTCTGGGTGAGCCATAGGAGGACCACACCCAGTCACGTGTTGCACTGTCAAAAACAAGGGTACAAAAAGGGTATGAAAAAGTATATACAATCATTGAGTACATCAATGGTGATTTACCTTTCTAATTGGTATAATGTGGGTTTATTACCACCAGTATATTATAAAATGGGCATTATTATGGACATGTTAGTACCCTTTTCGTACACATAATATTTTAGAGTGTGGCGTTGGGTTCCTCAGCTGCATCGTATTCTGCATCAGAGATCAATTTACCCTAAGGGATCAAAATCCACTGCTAGGGCTAAATAAGTTTATAAAATCGAAAAACCTTCCAATGAACACCTTTCTGAGAATGTGTAATTTTGAGGATGGAAATATATATTATCAGATGTTTAACTGTCAAAACATAATCGTATAATAGAAGTGTATAATTTGCATACTGATGATGCGCTGTAATGTTATGCAGTATACAAAAAATCAAAGAGGATAACAAATACTTGAAAACATATTTATCTTTAATTAGAAGAAGAGATGGTCAAACAGCAATTCTGATAATTAATTCCCTACTTTCATGGCACTTTAATACACTTTGTCAACTTAGTAATTTCTCTAAGTTGGGGGAGTCGCTCTTATATAATGTAGATGGTATTATAGCAAACATGTTCCATCAATAAAGAAGGAGATAGAGAGAAGGTAATTTTCAAAGATTTACACGCTCTCATTGAATAACAAACAAGTAGCTCAGTGAATTACGTTAGAAAAAAAAACATAATTTATGATTATATAGTGATTAAGGGGATATTTGTATATATTAATATGTTCTCTCCACTAACCAACTTTACTTCTAAACTCGATTAATGAAATTAACAAACACATGTGGCAGTCCGGGGATTCGAACCCAGGACGCTCACACCGAAAATTAACACACTTATGCATTGCACCACGAAGACAGTTAAATAGTGTTGCACAAGCCTACGATTTATTATGCAGTTTCGAATCCTGCATACCAATCTTAGCATGTACAATCATCCCAACTGCACTATCGGAGGCTATGAATATGTGAATGTGTTTAGTTATTTACTTATTTAGTATTATGTGTTTTAGTTTCCTCGCTAGACATCCATCAAGCTTAAAACATACCCCCAGTACTCCCCTTCCAGATAAATGTGTGTGCATTACGGGATAAAAATGCCCAGGCCAAAGGCTGGTTCCTACTAAACTGCAGGCTTGTTATCACTCGCTATAAAAAAATCGACAACTAATTGGGACAAAAGGTCTCAAAATCGCCAGATTATTAGGGCGAATGTCTTAAAATTTCGAAACTAATGGGGCTAATCATGAAGGAGAAGAGAGTTCAGAAAACCCACCATTAATATAATAAAGGCTGTCATTAAAAGGGGCATATCAACATTTAGGAACACTACAATAAGGCATTTATCAAATATTATTGAGACAGACAGGCACCATTGAAAATCTTATACCCGCAACTGTTGTTCATGGGAATATTGAACTAAGGGGGAACCTTTCCAATGCATATTTTCCTTTCAACGATAGAAACAAAATCAATTATAGAATATGATTACAATGATCAATACATTGCGGACTTATGATTCAAGATCCCATCTATAAATAACTAGATAGAGTCTGGCACAAATCTTTAATTTCTAAACTGCCCTCCTTCAGTTTCTGCCCCTCCATCTGTGCCTTTGTCTCTAATTTCCCTTCCGGCCGTTCCATAGCTGCGGTTGTGGACGGCCATCGCTCAATTTCTCATCCTATCAACTCCGGTGTTCCTTAGGGTTCTGTCCTATCTCCTATTATCTTTCTAATTTTCATAAATGATCTTCTCAACTGTACATCCTGTCCCATCCATTCATATGCAGACGACTTTACCTTACACCACTCAATTAGTTTTCCAGAACACCCCAGCCAGCAGTCCCTCAAAAGCAAACGTAATGAAGCCATAAAACACTTATCTTCTGATCCAGCCACTATTTCCAATTGGGGTAGAGAAAACCTTGTTTCATTTAATGCGTCCAAGACTCAATTTATTCATCTTACTACCCGTCAGGAACCTCCGGAGGACTATCCCTTATTCTTCAACAATACAAAAAACAACCCTTTATATTCTCTCAATGTTCTCGGTGTCTCTTTTTCTTCTGCTCTCAGTTGGAAGGACCATATTACCAGTCTCGCTAAGGCAGCCTCCCAGAAGCTGGGTGTGCTCAACCGCCTCAAGTTTTTTGTTTACCCCTGCTCAGCTTCTTGCTCTGTACAGAGGTACAGTGCGTCCTTGTATTAAGTATTGTTCACATGTGTGGGGAGGATCCTCTCACACCGCACTCCTAGACAAAGTAGAAAGGAAAGCCTTTCGTATCATTAACTCCCGTCCACTCACCAACTCTCTGCAATCTCTCTCTCTTCGCCGCAATGTTGCATCTCTCTAGCTATTCTATCGCTACTACAATAATCAGTGTTCCTCGGAGCTTTCCCACTGTACACCACCTCCTCTACGTAGGGTACATAGTACCCGCCTTGCAACACAATCCCACCCCTATTCTGTGCAACTCTCCAACCCAAGAGTGAAACGCTATTCTCAGACTTTCTTCTATTCAACTGCTGAGCTCTGGAACTCTCTCCCATAATCAGTCTTTCCCTCTTCCTATGACTTAAATTGCTTCAAACTCCGTGTGTCCAGGCATTTTAGCTCGAACGTCCCTTGATTTTGGCCTTGTCACTCTTTCAACTCTGGGGGAGGCACTCGCTGCAGGCAGTTATGTCTTTTGTCTCCTTCATTTACATAGAAAAAAAAATAAAAACAGTTAACATATCTAGATAAAGGCTCTAGTTACAATAACCGGCCATCTGTGTTTGTCTTTGAGATTAATAGTACCCAGTCCACAGCAAATCCTTACTGGCAGTGTGTGTGTGTGTGCTTATGTGTGGCATAGCAATTCCCATTTTGCTCTTATTTTAGTACAGATCTGAACGAACATTAATGTTGTGGTAGTCTTAATTATTTTTACCATGTGAGATATATATTAATAGGTTTTAGACAATCATATAACTACAATACGCGTAAAAAAATTACAACAAATAAAAACAAATATTATGTCCTACCAACACATTAATACATAAAATACCGCAAGAGTTGATGAAATATCTTCACTTATGTTTTGCAGTACGTCCAACGTATATTGTTAACATACAAGCAGAAGTGGTAACTTTCTCACGCTGTCACTCATCACTGAGCTTGTGTTGGAAAAACAAATTGGGAAATTGTGTTGAAAATGTTATAATCAAGCTTTGTGTAATTTTCCTAATTATGAGATGGTGGAATAATACATTATTTTGTTTTAGTTCATCACATCAGAAATGAGTCACAGCTTAAATTGAGGTTAAACAACAACTATGTTTGCTCACTAACAAGAGAGATAGCTAGTAAGACGCCGCGGCGGTCGAGTGGAAAGGACGCTCACGTGTGAATCTGCTTGACCTGAGTTCGATCCCAGCCAAGGCGGACAGTTAGTGGGTGTGGTAGTACGTCCTAGCATGTATATCATGTTCGCACCCAGTCGAGGGACACCTCGACGACGTATACAGACTAATAACACACATACCAAAGCCAGTCCAACAGCTTCCTCTATCTACAACACCCTTCTTTGCTATCTACACATTCCCAGCAGTATGGTCCTAGTGTACTGTGTGATGGCATACTGACATTCCAAATGTAAGAGTTAGAGATAGAAATATATAGTTCGATAGAAATAATAGATAGATATAGAAAGCAGATGACAGGGGAATTGATAATGAGATATGTACACACATAACTAGTAGTCTCTGTTTGCTAAAGGGTCACTGAGGTTACGATGTTATCGTATTTTCTTCATATTTTCGTATTTCTTCTACCATGGGATCTTCAACAAAGTGTATTAATCATATGATTATAGATCAACAAAGTGTATTAGTCATATGATTATAGATCAACAAAGTGTATTAGTCATATGATTATAGATCAACAAAGTGTATTAGTCATATGATTATAGATCAACAAAGTGTATTAGTCATATGATTATAGATCAATAACTATGCCACAAACACCATCTACAAGTGTTATTGTCTCCATTTCAATTAAAGTAAAGTTCACAACATGACGAGATTCATGGCAAAATAGTAGCCGCGATGACCCTATAGGAAACAGAAACCGACCAACAAGCCCTGTTTTATCCAAAATCCGTTGCATTGAGTCTGTAAAATCGAGGGTTGACTATTAGACCTAACAGCAAGTAGAGGACACTCATTGAAGGTGCTAAACTCATCCTATTGGGAATACGAAGGCACTGGGCAAAATTCCCTAACTCTCTGACACTGAATATAAATTTACGCTCTGAACCCTTCTACTGTACATCCAAAAAATAGCTAACAAATTTACACACACACACACACACACACACACACACACACACACACACACACACACACTCTTGACTTGCTTCCAAACATAGTGGTGATCTCAGAAATATGTTATGACGGATGCTGAGCACCGTTAATATATTGTTTACCAGACAGACCTTATCAGGCAATAAGTGTCACCTAATGAAATAAGAGCCATTGTGTTTAATGTTATCACAGGTGTACAGTCACGCTCAAATGTTGTGTCTACCTTCACAACTAATTATATTTCCTTGCTTAAGAACAAACATAAGTGAAAATACTCCTCAACAAAACTGAACAAAGCATGTAAGTAAAAGATTTGTCCATGAGTGGCTAAAAGAAAATATTATATAAATATCTAACGTTGAAATTATGGAATTGTAACACGACTATTGAATATGACCGTACAGAATGCAATGGATTGAGCCATTATACTGAAATGTACAGTATATGCAGGATTCTTGGAGTTAGAAATTATTTACTGAACTAGATAATTTAGTGTTAGCCAGACTACAACATTGAAAATTATACTAACGCTGAAAAAGCAATGAAAGATTATGTTTAGCCCCTTGACCATCAGTGTATAATATGTGACTATCATGAATAAAATCACCGTGTGTTAGCTAATATAAAAGACAAAATAAGAAATAATCATCCCGAGAGACGTAACACATTTGTTAAAAGTTTTTGAAATCATGAAGTATTTTTGTTTTAGAATTGTGTATTCAGATTCAATTCTGCATAGTACTATTTTACTATACGCACATCAAAACACACACATACATACATATTCAAACACACACACAAAGGCACACACACACACATACAGACACATAAACACAAATATCCTTCCTTTATAGATTGCAACAGGGTTTTCCAAACACCGGGTCTATTATCAGTAGGTTCAGGGATATTTCGTAGCGAGGCCGTTCTAAATTATCTGTGCCCCATGAATATTCTCTCCTCTCACTTAAACATTAGGCTACCATAGTGCGGTGGGAATATGAACATGATTTGATTAATATCCAATATTCGAGAATGGATAATAAGTCGTAGGCGTGTGCATAAACTTTTAACCGTCTTGGTGATGTAATGGTTAAGGTGTCTAAAAATCTGTGTGTGATAACCCGGGTTCGAATCCTGGTGGATCACATATATGCTTTCATTAATTTCATTGGAGGTGTTTGGTGTTGTGGTGAAATTAATAAAAAATAGACCATATCGGGATAAGCATAAAGTTGATGATACTCGGTACAACACCTAATGTACAGCACAGTCACACCAATATTACAGTAGTCCCATCTCCACAACTTCAACTTACATTTTCTCTATTGTCATACGCTAGCCCTACTTGCTCCGACGAGGTCTTCTCCGCTCCATTAGTTTGGAGACAATAAGACGTTTCACTTCAGTATTAATTATTGTATATGGGTATGAAGGAGACAAAAGGCAAAGCTCCCTGTAACATGTTTCCCTCCCTCCAAGAAAGCTAAATTTAAGGTACATTAGAGTCGTAATGTCTTGAAGCAGTTTAAGTAATAGAATTAAAGAAAGTCAGATTGAGAGAGAGTTCCTGAGCTTAATTGTGGAGTAGTAGAAAAACTGAGGAAATCTGTTAACTCTTAGGTACAGAAGAGGGGTGTGAATGTTATGAAAGGCATGTGCACCCTACTCTCCGTAAGGGAGAAGGTATACACTGAGAACGCTCTGAAGAGCATTGATTATTGAAATCGCGGTAGAAGAGTGAGAGAGATGCAACATTGTGGCGTGTAGAGAGAGATTAGAGGGAATTAGTAAGAGGAGGTGAATTGTTGAGACAAAATGCTTTGGACTCTACCCCTTCGAGATGTGCGGCATGGGTAGAACCTCTCCACACTTGCGAACAATACTCTATACATAAGCCTACTTTCCTTCTTGTTGGAAGTTTGCTCTCGTTCAACCTGTTCCAAAGAAGGATGACCACTCTCAATCCTCTAACTATCGTCCAATTGCTCTCATTTCTTGTATCTCTAATGTTTTTGAAACTATTCTGAATTAAACATTTCTTAAGTAATTGTCCTCCCACAATCTACATTCAGATCTTCAGTATGATTTCTTTAACCCATACAATCCCAGCGACGGCTACCAGCCATCAGTACGTAAGTCACTCCCCAGTCCCAGGGATGGCTGGGAGCCGTCAGTAATGTACTTTCCTTGTAACTGTCTATATCAGGTAGTGCCTGGTACCACAACCTTTTGTGCACTGTTCTCGACATGGCAACACTTCTCAGCTTATATGCAGCCCTCTGAAGGCTGGGAGAGCCAGCCTTCCTTCATCTCTTTAGGTGGAAGGTTGTTCTATCTTGCCATTTTGGCCACATTGCTTGGGACTGGGGGGGACTTTTATTACTGTATCCTCCGGTACAGTAGGGGTTAAGGGTCACTTGACTGGTGATCTTCTTATTTTAGTAACTCTTGGTCATCCTCCTTTCGAGACTTCGGTGAGACCTTTTCTATTGCGCTAGACATCAAAAACCTTCGATAGAGTCTGGCAAAAACAAATATTTTCATAGCTACTTTCCTTCCGTTTCTATCCCTCCATCTGTGCCTCTGTCTCTATTTTCCATTCTGACCGTTCTATAGCTGTGCTTGTGGACGGCCATCGCTCACTTCCTCAAACTATTAACTCTGGTGTTCCACAGGGGTCTGTCTTGCCTCCAGTTCTCTTTTTGATATTCATTAATGATCTTCTCCTGTACCTCCAGTCCTATGCACTCATCTCATATGATTAGGAGTCTACCTTACACTATTCAACTAGTTTTCCACAACGACCCAGCAGGCAATCACTTAAAAACTCACATGAAGAGGCCATAGCATGGCTATCTTCTGATTTATCAACTATTTCCGATTAGGCGAGAGGAAATTTTGTTACTTTCAATGCTTCCATAACTCAATTTTTCCACTTATCCACCCTCAAAAACTTTCACACGTCTATCCCCTATGCTTCAACATATACAAATCAACCCTTCATCTTCTCTCAGTATTCTTGGTGTTTCTGTTTCTTCTGGCCTTTCTTGGAAAGATCATATTACCACTCTTGTTAAAGCAGCTTCCCAGAAGTTAGATGCGCTCAACCATCTCCTTGGGTTCTTCACACCACAAGGTATTTGTGTTATGTGTATGAAGGAGCAAAAGGCAAAGCTGCCTGCAACAAATGTCTCTCCCAAAGTTGAAAGATTGAGAGCCAAATTTAACATATATTTGTGTATGTATTGGAAAGAAGAATAGTGTGACTATGTAATGCAGTGAAATTGATAGTAGGAGGAGGTGTTTGTGAGAGCTTAAATGGATTACTCTCTGTGTAGGTGAGATACACATAGAAACAGTGAAGGAAGCCAGACAAATGAAACAGGAGTTCCAGCAACTCCTTATCACACACCCCTGGGTATTACCCTGCTCGATTCGTGTCTACAATCTCCCCAATCTCTTGCTCTGTATACGGGCACAGTATGTCTATGTATCGAATATTGTTTGCATGTATGGGGAGGTTCAACCCATACTGTGCTTCTCGAAAGGGTCGAGTCAAAAGCATTTTGTCTCATCAACTCATCTTCTCTTACTTACTCCCTACAAGGGCGGGTGCCCAACCCCGAAAGGAATTGAAATAGGGGAGCTATCCCCCCGCCAAAGGCGGCTTTCTAGGGCCTTTCCTAGCTGAAGCTGAAAGGATTGGGTTCTAGTCATGTGGTGATGGGCTGGTCTGTCAGAGTGAGAGCTGAGTGATCTCTGCCATGCCCGTAGCTTGCTTTGGCTGTTCCTTTTGCTTATATATCTTCTGGATCTCAAGTGACAGCGTCTTTTCCGTGGATTGACCTCCCTACTGCCAACCTAGAAGTTGGCAGATTGGGAGCCAAAGCGTCACATTTTTCCCTTGCCCCTCAACTTTCCCTTCATAATTGCTGAGGGGCGCGGGGCCTTGGGTGGCACTTTGGTTTCCCGGGCGTTTCCGCACCCTCCTCAGCTCCCTGCCTTGGAGTGGCTTCGGTCACCCGGGCTTTGTTGGTGGTGGGCAGGGGGGGTTTTGTGGGGGCGCTCGTTTGTGGCCTTGGCCTTGCTCGAGACCTTGGGGCTGTTCGGCCAGACAGCTTGGGGAACAACAACAACAACAACAACTCCCTACAATCTCTCTCTACATGCCACGGTTTTGCATCTCTCTCACTCTTCTACCGCTATTACAATAAACAATGTTACGGAGAGTGGGGGGTACCCGCCCTCCAACACACTCCCAACCCTATTCTGTTCAACTCTCTAACCCAAGATTGAACCAATTTTCCCAGTTATTCTTCTCAACAAGCAAGCTTTGGAACTCTCGCCCTCAATCTGTCATTCCTTTATCCTATAACTTAACCTGCTTCAAGCTCCGAGTGTCCAGACCTTATGACTGTAACGTACCTTTGGCTCTGTCACTCTTTCAACTTTGAGGGAGACACTTGTAACAGGCAACTTTGCCTTTTGCCTCCTCCATTCACATAGACAAAACAAAAAAATAGGAAGGGTATATATATGGTAGCCAGAGGGTTAATGAGAGATAGTCTTTACCATTTTAATATCCACAGATCCTTCCTAAATTGTATAAAATTGTCGAATGATAGCAAGAATAAACTGTCAAAAATGCGTCATTAACCTCAAGGGGTTAATCCTTTAAAACTTGTTCTTACATAATGATAGTATAGTTTTCCGGACTATGAGCAAGTTTTACGTCGTGGTTAAGGAATAAGCTGTTAATGTAAGTATTCATCATAGCTTTTACCTCACCGTAACTTATGGTGTATTTGAGTACATGTACTGTACGTCCATATACAGACACTCGTAAAGCACCATGGATCTTCAGTGATTACCAGTTTGAAGATAGACTAAACAAATTGATTAGTGAATGCAGTTATATAAAGATAATACAATTTATGTTTCTAAATCTCATACCAAATTGCATATACCTGTATGCATATATTCAGTTTGATGAATTTCGAGAATGAAGAACATAGGAACTCCTTGTACATCTTCGATCTAAGACACACCAAACCGATCATTTGCGGCCAGATATTGATGGCGTACTGTCTAGGCAATGTCAGACGAGCGCTTTTTTCATCAATGTGTACGGCTAATTGTAGTCTTACATCTTCAAAATGTATGTGTTATGATAAACCTAGCGTATTCTACCTTCAATTTAGTTTCCGATTCCAATGTGAAAGAGTCTAAGAATATTGCCGGAAAAAGCGCTCGTGTGACACCGACTTAATAATGTTTTGATATGCACACATTTTGTACTTTGATGCGTGCATTTTCTGCAATTGAAAATACTGTTTTGCTTGCACTTATGTGCCTTTATCAAAACAATTCCGACTTTGATGTGAGTATTTTCATTAATTTAACATGCCAATAACATTTTTGCCAATATTGCCTCTACGAAATAATTAAAATGTGTACGTACATAAATTTCATGAACACCCTATATACTGTATATATATATATATATATATATATATATATATATATATATATATATATATATATATATATATATATCGGTATGTGTATATATATATATATATATATATATATATATATATATATATATATATACTGTATATACTGTATATTATGCATATCTGTGTGTCTGTGTGTGTGTGTGTGTGTGTGTACAGTATATGATGCAAACTAATTCAGATGCATGATTCTTTGCAAATGAAAAAATCGATGAAAATAAAAGGTGAATTCCCGTAATAAACTAGCTACCCCAAACTTCTCGAAATAAAAATAGCAATCTGTGGCCAACGGGAGGCAAGGAAAATAATTATGAGTCATTACCAGCTAGCGGGGTTTATGAACTGACCCAATCTCGACAGGTACCTCGTCTCGTAAATTTGATAATTATCGGTGTGTCCCTCAAAGTGCCAAGAATTAACACATTTCATATGTATCAAGAAATTTGTATTCGTAGAATTTGAAAACGGTAGCCTATCTGTGTAGCACTTGAATTAATTCAACTATAAAGGATAGGGCACTACTTTAGATTTAAGTATGTTGTTCAATGAAATATTGTGAATAAATAAACAAGCTACTAAAAGTCGAAGCTAAAGTCTAAAGTCTAGCTTGGTAATTTCCCACATACCATAACGCCACTTGGTAATATTATGCTCTTATATAATTTCAGGAAGCCTTGAAACCACATGAAGTAGTAAAGCGCACGCAAAATTATCGAGGGAGTAATTTTTCAATTGCAATTATCGTTAATGTGATCTGGCTGATACTAGATGATTTTATCAAGATTAAAATATGATTTGTAAAAGAGGAGGTAAGCATTAGTATACGAATCCGTTCGAAATCTCGCATAACTGGGAAGTGGCCAGTAGCTAAACGACCCAATTGTGTGCACCTGTGGTTTGTCAGCTAATATTGTTCAAGAAACCGATTAAAATACTTGAAATATTGAATACAAATTAGTTTACGTATATTATTAACTTACTAATTATACACAAATACGAATATATATGGCTTTAACTGTAAATAGTATAGGCAGGTGTATGTGTGACTAATGCGTTCCCATTATCTGTTTCGCATGAACGATGGTGTGAGAGAAGGCAATGCTGCCAGTTACTGAACATAATGTATAGCTTGGCTTATGAATTATCTTGGAGCCAGAGAAACTTCATAAGTATTGTGGTAGAGTATAGTACATTGATCAAATTAAAGTTATTTGGGAAGAAAATTAAAAATGCCGTTAATACTCACATGGATAAATTATATCCACATTACGGAAAAATACATTTTATATTAATGTGATTTGTAAAATAACACAATAGTAAGCCAGATTTAATTTGCTACTGAATGAACAGTGAAATTTGAATAAATTCGAAAACAAGAGGGAACATTTACGTAGACGGAGAGTTAGGCAGCGTCAGATAAAATATAGCATATATGTTCAGGCTTACTTGGATATTTTGAGAGCGTGGTTACTATTCGCGTGACTATTAATTATCTAATCATTCATGATAAATACCAGCATCCGGAGAGCTATGTTATTGTTTCATATACTGGGCTGAATTGAAGATACTTTTGGGAGTTCTATTGCTGAACTAGGAGCGATATGCCAATTTTATAATACCTCAACGATTCGAAAATATGTATATATCATGACTTGTAATTCGATGATACAAGGAATCATATAAGCCGATATTTGTATAAGGGAATATTTTGCATTTCGTTTTAAACATATTACCGATTTAATCGCACATCCGTCGATGGTGTTCTTGGTATGTTGAATAATTATAATAATAATAATAATAATAATAATAATAAATATAATAAAAAAAACATGCATTACTATGTTTCTAATGTTGATTTCTTGTGATTCATAATGAAGAAATTTTCAATAATGTTAAATTGACTGATTCGGACTGAAGTTGTGTGATTTTGGAAGCACTTGTTTAAAACTATATCATTATTATAACACGTATGCCGGAATTAACCAAGCTGTCATAAAGCTACACTATCACTAAATATGAATACATCACGAATGGCGTGGTTCTGAATCCTTTCCATGAGACTGTCTGAATACAGAGTGAGATATTAGTCTCGTCTTTATATTACTGTATTTCACTCTCGCCCCACTTTAATTTTCCAGGACGATCGCTAACCCTACCTAACCCAAATTAATCACAACATCACCCAATGCAACTCAGTATAATCTAACGTCCTATGTCTAACCTAATTTCACGAGCAAAAACTTGTCTTGCATGCTTAGTCAACAAAGTTATACCTGGGCAGTCATAGTGGTCTCTTTAAACAGTAAATCATAGGGAATGATGGGTTTTATCATATCATCATTACTAGTAAATCAAATTGAGGGAGGGAGACAGTGATGACTGGCACTTATCCTTACTTAAATATATTTTAATATAATAAGACTCATCGACAAACAAACGAATTTTGGGGGCAGCCCTATGAAAGGAAAGTGGTACCTAGTCATCACAAAAATAAAGTATTAATATTAACGAAACTAATTGTAATAACTTATGGTTAGTTTAATTACCTAATACTCTCTACATGGTTGACCCATACATTCTTATGAATGGCGATTTCCCATGTTCTATAAATACTTAATGAAGGATACTGACTGCCATCACTGTATGATCACCATAATACAAATAATTTGTGAGGACACTATGGCCCGAAAAGGCTTGAGACCGACTTGAGTCTTGAGTCTGTCTCAAGTCGGACTTGAGACGAGCTTTAAAAACACTGATATGCTAAAACGAGTCTTGAGATTATCTAAGACCGAGCCGATGCCTCTGAGCCTATAGTCCAGTAAATCTAGCAATCATTTAACTGGACCTAGAACAAATTGCAATAGAAGGTTTTTTGGCTTTAACTTGTTTATTAGGTCCCTCTGATGAACATATAAAAAGTCTCCAACTTTTGGACACTGGGAAAGTGGTTAATTTGCATAAATTCAAGATGGCCGCCGTCCAAAGCTTCAATTTACAGATAACTTTTTTCTGGTTGCTCCTAGACCCTATAAATGTATTACAAACAACGTTTTTTGGCTTTAACTTGTTTATTAGGTCCCTCTGATTAACATATAAAAAGTCTCCAACTTTTGGACACCTGGAAAGTGGTTAATTTACAGCCGAAAAACCTTACAGACAGGCTGAACTGTCTCTTTCACAAGGGGTGACACAGGCACTTTGTGCTTGTATGGGTTTTTTGACCTGTTGTCCCTCTTTTTTATAAAAAAAAAAAAAAAAAAAACATGACGTAGTATGACGTCATTCAGAGCCAATTATGTAATTCATGATAGGAGTTCGTATTCACTTGGATCATCGGTGCTTGCATCAAAGTTGCTATTTTGACAGAGTCCTTTACATTGACCACATGCACTGGAACATTCAAGCTCATTCTGTTTGCAACTACAGCGTTGAGTGTCACAGTTGCCCTTACACTGACATCTGACCAATTTCAGTAGTGAATCAGGAGCCACTGGCGAATCCATCGTCTTCGGTTCAAGCTGTCCCTTCCGCAGACACCAGCCCCATTTCTCGGGGTCCACACAGTTCCCCATCCATTCCTGGACCTGACAATAAACTCGGAACGAGTGGTATTTGGCTGCATCGGTTGTTGGGGGAAGGCTGTGAACTTCAACGGTAGTTGAACTTTTTGCCACCTTGTTGCAAAACTTTGTCTTTCGCAGTCCGTCAAGGGTGTCATTTCCTTTTCCCCCGTACAAATAAACCAAGGCCTTTTCACCAGCTGATGATATCGTGTCTTTACTTCCACTTTGGCAACAGAATGCTTCTATACATTTCAAGAAACCGTTGTCTTCCCTCACTTTCCTCAAGGCAGCCCCTTTACCAATACCATACAGTCGTGAGGTTGTGTCACATCCACAGAGTGCATGGACAACTGGCAGGACACGACAGATGCTTTCACCGAGAGCTTCTGCTACTGAGTTAATATGCCAACATTTCCCACCTTCCTTGCTCGACTTGAAGTACAAATCATTCATCCCTCGTTCCGCATAATGACACAACAGCACCAACAAGTCTGTGTCCTCACCTATCACATATGTCACGGTTTCCCTTGCATGCTCAATTCCCTTCTTCGCAATCATGACATCTGCATCTGCTGGCGCATTGACACAGTCAATTCCATTTGCCTTAAATGTTTCACACAATAAGTCAATGAAGTTTTGCTTATTGTCCGAGTTTGACAAGAAGTTTTCCTTTTTTGACCGAAGGGGCATGGTTGGAGTGAACATCACCTTTTGACCAAAGACTCCTTTTGATCGTCGATTGTGTCATGTCCTTGGTAGTAGGTCCTGATTTATAACCGTCGAATACAACCACCGGGTTGAGAAAGTTTTTGGAAACATGCTTCATGTACATGCTTGCAATGTCCTCAAATGTGTCACCCTTCTTCCATGGAATCCTTTGCAATAAGGAACCACCATCCAGAACATGGGTCACAGTCCTTTCTTCCTCAAATGATTCCAATGACGACTTGGGAACAACAGCAGCTATCTCATCTCCTAGCTGTGGTTTATTGGCTTCCCTGAGCCTCCCCCACTTATCGAACAGAGCAGTAGGGTAGCTAGACAACTCATACGCAAAGACCTCTTCAACACCTAAGTCCCTGTTATTAGCAAAGATGAGGAGCCTCTGGAAAAGGAGCTGTGGGTCGATTGGTACTTTTTCAGCACTGATTGTAACCTTTGCACCCAACGACTCAACTTGATCTTTCTTCCTAAATGAAAAGTCAAAAGCATTGCTACCTTCCATCTTCTGCACAATGTTCATACCAACCTCATACAGTAAATGAGGATTGGCCGAGGCTGGTCCTGTCACACCGTTGGCAATATTCCTGAGTTCATTTGATTCTTGAAATGGATCATTATCCTTGAAGAATGCGAGAACCTTCTCTGTGTCCTTCCTATCTCGTTCACGCCTTGCTTCAGTAATTTCTTTGTGCTGCTCAGAGGTGTGGAAATGCTTCCCTGTCAGTTCTTGCATAACTTCACTCACCTCAGCGCAGGCTGGCATAGCAAGTAACCAGCGCAGGCGTTGCGTTTCTTCCATGCCCCTACCACGTGTCAATCCACCATTCGTTTTCAAAGAGCGTATCAAAACCTGCTCTATAACCAAGTCGCTTGGCAGTCCTGCCCACAGCCGATCACTTCGGCGGATCACAAATAGACCGGAGTTCAATTGACAGAACATGTCTGGGTTGAGCTGCTCAAGTTCAACCATGTCTTGAATGTACACATGGGCTGACTTGGCATAATTGTTATGACCACACGCTGCAAAGTACGGCAACATCTCCTGGAGTGTTCCGAGGTACAGTAGGAAATCGCCCATTCTCAGTGCCCTCAGGAAGCGACGCAGCAGGTCAATCATGTCCATGTATTGAATCCATAGCTTTCCCATCTTATGCTCTGCTAAGGAGCTCTTCTCAGCTTTAAGTTTTTCAGAAATTCTGTTGAAAACGTCTTTACTGCAGACTTCATCCGGTGAAACGTCTTCACGCAACAGCTTATCCAAAAGATCTGCAGCCTCCTGGAAGTCCTTGCATGCATCACTTTCCTCATCTACCATTGAGAGGTTGACACCGTATGCCCTGCCTAACACAATCGAACTCAAGGCTGTGTCAACCAAGAGGTGGCCTCTGATTGCTCGTGCATAGGCTTTCCCACTCAGCATTTGGGTCACAGCATTTTCAGCGTATATAAGTTCCAAAACCTCCTTAAGCCCAGATGCTTCCATAACATGGCCCATGCATCCCAAAAAGCTCATCACAGAGTGAAAGCCACCAAGGTTCAAAACAATGGGTTTCAGTTCGCTTCCTTCCTTCTCATGAACAATGATCGTCTTCGCTTTCCAATAAAGCGGTTGGTCGAATGTCAGCATTGGCGTCGTTCCCTGGCGATGGCTTTCCGCAGCAACGAAGTGAAGTGTTGAGTAAATACAACTCATGTCCGTAGGGTCCATGTCAATCATGGGCAAGAAATGGACGGATGATTTCCCTGGGTGTGGTCCATGGCACACACTCTGCATTAAGCCGGACCAGCCTGGTCGTTTTGGTCGAAGCAACCATGACGTTTTCCACAGTATGTCCAGATTTTCAAGCTTGTCAGATGCTGAAATGGGGTCAAGCTTTCTAAATTCGAGAGGCCCACCCTTCTTGCGAACACTGCGGTAGTATTTGATTTCAATTTGAGCTGCCGTGAAGTTGTTTTCAGGTGACTGCAATCTTGGTATTGATGTTGTGTCTCTTACTTCAGGGGTGACAGCAACAATTATACCCATACCATGGTATGTTCCTCGCCTATAGGCCTAGGCAAAATGTAATAGACAATAATGTGCAGTAAAGGTAGGGCTTGACCTAGAACAAATTGCAATAGAAGGTTTTTTGGCTGCAAGGTTTTTTGGCTGTAAATTAACCACTTTCCAGGTGTCCAAAAGTTGGAGACTTTTTATATGTTCATCAGAGGGACCTAATAAACAAGTTAAAGCCAAAAAACGTTGTTTGTAATACATTTATAGGGTCTAGGAGCAACCAGAAAAAAGTTATCTGTAAATTGAAGCTTTGGACGGCGGCCATCTTGAATTTATGCAAATTAACCACTTTCCCGGTGTCCAAAAGTTGGAGACTTTTTATATGTTCATCAGAGGGACCTAATAAACAAGTTAAAGCCAAAAAACCTTCTATTGCAATTTGTTCTAAGTCCAGCCCTACTTTGACTGGTCTACTAAGCCACCTCCGAGTAGGCTTGAGACAGACTTGAAAGTGGGCGTGGCACGATGGAGTTTGACAGAGATCGACTTGATGGACGATTTCGTCAATTATAAAACTTAACCCTGCTTGTAAAAGGCTAACAAAGTGGACAGACAGAGTCCCATAATTGTTGTAATGATGTGCAGATGAAAGAAAACGGTTTAATCAAGAAGTAGGCTACAGTACGAATACACAACTTCAAGTTTCTACAAATACAATATCTTTAGGCAAGATTGGGAAGAATATTATCTCTTAAGTGATTAAATATATCATATATTGGTTATTGTAATCAACTTACAATTATAATTTACAACAGTAAACTATTTGTTATAACTAAATATGAGTAGTAGCTTCGTTACTGCAATGGTTAGCCTAATACTTCCTTCAATATTACAAATTATGTATTATGTATCCTTTGTAATCTTATCTTAATCAAATAACGTATATAAGCATATAGCTATAGGTTCGGTTAATGCGACGTGCTAAATAGTACTCTTTAAATAACTTAGTAGCCTACATAATCAGTATATGGTGTTTGGCGTGAATTAGTAGGCTATGTCGTGGAAATACATTCCTTATACAGTAGCCTATATTTATCTATATATCTATCTATATATATATATATATATATATATTAAACAATATAAGTTTTAATATTTCTAATGACAATGTGATAGGTGATATCCGAACCTTAAACCGATATAATACCATAGGAAACACATATAATCGTACATATAGTAAACACAAGCAAGGGAAGAAATGGTGTTACTGCCTATTTTGAAAATGCAATACGTAAAGCGCGCCCTGTAATTGGCTAAACCACTTGAGACGAGTCCAGTCAGTCTTCCCTCTCGCTTACTTCTCACGTTTATCATTTGTATATCTCGCTTGTGTTTACTTCATGATATAAACGTTATTATTGTGTTTCCTGTAATATTTAATAGTTCCTTAGATTCGGATAGCTCTGTAATTTATTAAGTAATCATTAAAATTACTTAAACATTTCTAGTTCAATGAATAAATAAGGAACGATACAGATAATAAATACATTATGAGGGTACTGATAAGATAGACAATCAGGAGCGCGCTGCTGCTTCCACTGACTTTCACTTTTACCAACAGACTTGGATTCATGTCGCTTGTTTTAGGTAATAGCGAGCAATATAGTCACACTTACCTTGGTTTGTATATATGCTCAGCTTTATCATACGGATTATGATGTATTAATAGCATGACAGGAAGCTAAAACGGCCGAATTAAGACCAATTAATTTCGAAGTGATAACGAAAGAGTGTATAGGATACTTGAGCTAGTGCCATTAACATCTGTGCTACGAGCAACTCTGTTCCTACACTACCCTTGTATTAGGTGTCGTAGGAATCGTCGGTAGTGGTGACAAAAGTCACCCATATGGCAAACATTCGGGCATGACGTGTAACCACCCCATAAATTACTCTGTAATCGTTCGGACTTGAGCTCGACTTCAAAAGAAAGTTTCGACTTGACCCCGACTTAATGGAGTCGCGTCTTATGCCACGACTTTGAATATGGCAAAGTCATGCTTGGTAAGTCTGACTTGAGTAAGTCCAACATCCAGACTTGAGTCGGTCTTAAGACCGATTTTCAAGTCGGTGTCAAGCCTCGTTCTAGAATTCGGGCCTATAAGCCCACTGTTTATCAAAGGAGTTCTTTGCAAAAGTGCAAGTTTGTCAGCATAAGCAAAAGTAGGATATATTTCAACCTTGAATTCAACTGTTGCGGGCTATGGCTACTGTCAAGTATCTTAACAGTATGAAAATAGTACATTTGTTTTCTAAGACTACATAATATTCGCACTGACAATGAAGGAACCGCCAATAAAAGAACAATGAAAGTGATACTATAAAACATTGACTCACCCCTCACGACAGCCAGACAGCCACTGGGGTCGCCGGACCGCCCTAGGATGTCTTACCTGTAGCGGGAGACAAAAGAGTAGTGTTAGACAGGTAATGGGGGAGCAAATGACCTCAACGCCAGACATAACAAAACCTCAGTCATTTATGGAAAAACTACATTATCTTTAAGGTGTGGACAATAGGCAATAGCAAACATATAATGAAGAAGAACGGTTTTCCAATTTATTTTATAAATACATCTGTAGTTAAATTATATAAATCAGTCTAGAATAAATAATAATTGAATATAAAAAATCAGTAATGACAGCAAAATCCAGTAAATAGTAAGAATTTCGAATAATTAATACACATTTATTATACTGTATATATGCATAATTGTAGACCCGTACTCTTGCATTCAGACATAATGTTCATAATTTATACTAATAATCATGCATGCCTAATCTTATTTATGCATTCATATACTGTACATACATATATACTGTATATATATATATATATATATATATATAATTATATATATATACAACCTATATTTGTCATAATCTACACATCACATATATACAAAGTATTATAAACATAAATATATATACATATTCCTAAATGTATATATACACATATACATGCAAACAAACGTAAAAATACTTGTATACAAGCATACGTGCATGTACTGTACAATTACTCATATACAAGTAGATGCATCCTAAGCTGATACGAAAAGCTTTACTCTCTTGTTTCCGCCAACCCTTCCTAAATTCAGTATAATTGTCTAATGTAAGCCACAATACATTTAACAAAGCGTCATTGTATGATAGGAGCTAAATAGAAACAACATAACGAGGTTAGCAACATGGTAACTATACTAAAACAATGTCTCTACTATCTCTACAGCCGCCTCTGAACTAGTACACCCAACAAAACACAGGATGGGCCCAGCATTTACAGCACCGAGCACCATCACCAGCACCGGAATATATAATTGGACGTATAAATCTCTTCGGGTTAGAGAGGGAGGAGTGGAAGGCTGAAGGACAGAGAATATACACCATCCAATAATTCGAGACTATACAGCTATTACTACCTTAATATCTTACCACCAAGAGAGAGGTAAGGGAAATCGAGGCATACAATAGGATTTGTTTTGATATGTGCATGAAGGAGGCAAAAGCCAAAGCTGCCTGTAACAAGTGTCCCCCGAAGTTGAAGAGTGAAAGAGAGTCAAAATATAAGGTATGTTAAATTCAAGAAGTCTGAACACGGAGAGCTTGAAGCAGTTTTAGTCACAGGATGAGGAAAATACAGATTAAGGGAGAGAGTTCCAGAGCTTACTTGTTGAGTAGAAGAAAGACTGGGAAAATTGGTTAATTCTTGGGTTAGAGAGGTGGACAACATAGGGGAGGGATTGTGTTGAAAGGCGGGTGCCCCCCCCCCCCCACTCTCTGCAAGGGAGGAGGTATATACTGAGAAACTGAGCAAGATCTGAAGAACATTGATTATTGTAATAGCGATAGAAGAGTGAGAGAAATGCAACATTGCAGCGTGTAGAGAGAGAGAGAGTTTGTAGGAGAGATGAGGTGAATTGATGAGACAATATGCTTTTGACTCTACCTTTTCAAGAAGTGTGGTATGCATGGAACCTCCCCACACATGCGAACACTATTTAATACATGAGCGTACTGTCCCCTGTATAGAGCAATAAGCTGTATGCGAGTGATGAACACACAGAGGCGGTTGAGCACACCAAACTTCTGGGACGCCTCTTTAGCAAGTAAAGTAATATGATCTTTCCAAGAAAGGCCAGGAGAAAAAGAGATAGTAAGGATATTGAGAGAAGCTGAAGGGTTGATGTGTGTGCCGTTGAAGAGTAAGGGATTATTATGTGGAAGATTGCAACGGATAGATCGATGTAGAAATTGGGTTTTGGAACCATTGAAAGTAACAAGATTTTGCCTGTCCCAATCGGAAATAGTTGAGAGATCAGAAGATAGGCGTGCTATGGCCTCATTACCTGGTGGGTCGTTGTGGAAAAACAGTTGAATAGTGGAAGATAAATTAATCAGGAAATGAGTGGATAGGACTAGAGGTACACTCACTCGTATTAAAAGGGGCTCAGGGGTTAGTCCTCCCCCACCCCCTCTACCCTGGACAGACGGAAAGGGGAGTCAGGAGGAGGAAGGTGGGGGAGTTGGGAAAGGGTGGGGATGGAAGGTGGAGTAGACTTGGATCAATGTCATGACTTGGACCTGACTCCCCCCTACCGCCTGTCTAGGGTAGAGGAGGGGAAGGAACACTGAACTAAATACATTTAGTTCAGTGGGAAGGAAGGACTAACCCCTGAACAATGTTTAGTAGCCGGGAGTGTACAGTTTAAAAGATAATTAATGGATATTAGAAAAAAAACTGGAGACAGGAGAGAACCCTTAGGCACACCAGAGTTCATAGTTGAAATATGGCCGTCTACAACTACAGCTATGGAACTGTCAGAAAGGAAAATTTGAGATAAAGGTACAACTAGAAGGATAAAGACAAGGGAAGATAGTTTAGAAACTAAAGATTTGAAGGCTTTGGATATGTCTAGCGCAATAGGAAAAGTCTCACCGAAGTCCCAAAAAGGAGGATCACCAAGAGTTAGTAAGATAAGAAAGAATAACATGCAGTATGTATGATAATAACATGCAGTATGTATGATAATAACTCTCCAAGGATCATTCCAATATATGTGTTATAGATTTCCTTCGTCAGGTTTAAACGCAACCCATAAACTACCATCCTTCCTTTTAAAGCAAGCGAAGTTGGCTACTTTCCAACTACCCTCCTTTGTAATTAAATAGGTGCAGGCGGATTCACAATAACACTTAACCTTTTCAAATTAAATGGGTGCGTTTCTTTCTTTTATTCTGGCTATTAGTATTAATTTTATTTAGTAAAAGAAGAAATTGTGGGTGTCAGAGGGATATTTGATATAGTTTTTACCCCTTGGACTCCTAGAGGACTTTCCAAACCTGAGTGGACTCGTCTAGTGTTAACCAAAATAAAGTAAAAAAAGCTTCCGCGAATTCTGAAAGAGTTACCTGTATACCGCAGCAGCAAAATTACACTGATTGAATTATATGCTATACTACAGCTAAAGTCAGCCTAGGATAAACTCATTTTGCGATACTTTAACTTTAGGTTAGGTCACGTGTGCTAGAAACATTGAAGGCGAAGTGACTTGTGGACGAAACGACTTTAACCCTTTCAACAAAATAACGTAATATTCCTATTATTCTGACTATCATTCGACGATTTCCTATGGCTTATGTTATGATTGTAGGACTCAAAAGGGTAATACTATCTCGAGAAAGCATCTGAATCATATAGAGCCTTCCTAAGCTACATAAAATCGTATAATTTTTCAAAATGCCACATTGTACTTAAGGGGTTAAACACCTGGGAGAGGAGGTTACCAATAGAAAATAACGAGTAGTAATGATCCCCTTCCATCTTGCTTCCTCCTATCTCATTACATCGCTATTCAGTGTGCCACGCTAATGATGGTAATGTTATTTATAGATGTACCAGGCACAAAGCATTGGATTGAATACACAGGATGTGTCGGGGGAATGCAGCGGAGATGGTTCATTACGCCTTCTGTTTACCATGAGAGTATAATATTAAGGGGAGGCACACCGTTTTTCTGGCCCCCCTTCTCCCTAATGTTTAGCCCCAATAATTTTGAGATTTTAAGACGTTGGTTCCATTAGTTTGGCGATTTTAACACTTTTTGCCCCATCTCGTTGTCAATTTTAAGACCTTTCGTGCCATTTAGGTGTCGATTTTTTCCTGACGAGCGATAGCGAGCCTGCAATTTTAAGAGGAACTGGCCTTCGGCCGGGACATTTTTCTACCGAAAAATGTACAAATTTATCTTGAAGGGGGGTCTAGGGGGGTTTTTTCTAAGCTTGATGGAGGTCTAGGGAGGAAACTAAAAAATATATGAATAAATGAATTAACAGACCAAACAAATGGTCTGCCTCCCCTTAATGCGGCACAATGGATGAAATTGCAGGGTGAGAATGTTTGGGAGGGTGAGAAGGAAGTAGTGCATTACTTCTATATAACACGATACTACACTTATGTCATTAGGATAATGAGTAAGATTGTTAACAGGATATGTGAGGGAGTTCCTGAGGGGGCATTACTTCTTCTATTTAGCATGAGAGTATGTTATAAATCCAGCACAATGGATGAGATTTAATGAGGAGGATGGGTAGGGGATGCGGTTGAGATGATATAATACTCCTAATCAAAGCAATGTTTGGGAAGCAAGGGAGAGAAAGAACGCATTGACATTTAATTACAGGACGTTTATTAGATGCCAATGAGACGATGTTTAGTGCATTTATGTATTTGTTATAGTATAAACAAAAAGAACATTACTATTTCTTGTTAGCAAAGAATATCCTTATAAGCTAGCTAATATTTGGGTGATAAGAACAGAAGGTAAGAAAGGGAGCATTGCAACTGAATTGCAAGAAGTTACTTGATGGTATTTTTAGCATTACTGTTTCTGCTTAGCTAGAGATATCCTTGTAATCACCCTAATGTAAGGGTGGGAGGAGGACAAAGGGCACACAACAGAATTTCAGTGAGCTTATTGGCTGCACATGAAACAGTATAACAACCCATTTGATAATTACATTGTACATTTTCTTGTTTCTAAATTAAATAAATGAATCCCTCTATTTAGATCAAAATTATATTGAGAAGGTTAGTTGGTTTTTGTTTATGTGTATGAAGGAGACAAAATGCAATGCTGCCAGTAACAAGAGTTTGAAAATAAAGGGGTATTGAATTACAGGTAGTTTATTTGCTCCTGATGAATCGATGACCCTCTTTTATTTGTCTTTTTGTTTTCTTAAAACATAGAAGAATTCTCTCGGTATATTCGCTGTACTATAAGATCACATAGAGCCCGTGTCACTTAATACATGTTTTGTACACTCACAATGACCAGTAATATTTTTCAAGAGCCAAATTCCCAAGATTTATGGATAGTTTTGTTTCGTTTGGGTTTGATCAGAATGAGTAATTAGCTATTATGGACAATGAGTGTGCAGTTCCCGATAACGGAGGTGCTGTTATATCAGTGATGATATGCCTAGAGCTGGACAAAGGGGCGCAAGGTAAGTGATATTGATGTAGCAAGCTGCAAGAGAGGTCACTGGGAGGATGACTGAAATGATGATCAAATGGGGCAGATGGAAATAGAAGTTCTGAATTAGGAATTTACCAAAATGTTTAATAAAAAGAAAGTGCTACGTGTAATTAGGATAATGAAAGGTACCATAAGGTAGGAGGAAACTTTGCCAGGAAGCAGAGATGCTAACTTAGAAAGACTGGAGCTGAAGTAAATAGCAGAGACGACTATTATCATGATAGCACACACTTAGCAAGATGTTAGTGTTATGATTAGTCTTAGAAAAAAAGGGTTAAAAATATCTCTCTCTCTCTCCCTCTCCTTTTGTTTTTTGTCGAAATACTACTAATGCGTGGCTGAAGACATACTGTATGTAGTAATGTAAACGGCTAGAATATCAATAAAGAGGCAAAGGCAGGAAAACAGCTCCAGAAACATACAATAATATCACACGTAGTAACTTGTGCATATACTGTAATTCTCCATCCTAACGTAAAGTAACAAATATATGAGAGCATTAAGGGGGCTGACCTGCTTTTTGTTATTTCTGTCCTTTTCTCTCTTTCTCTGGCTTGTATCCATTCGGCCCCATTCAGCCAACTATTTTAAGACGTTTATCCCCATCGAGGTGTCGATTTCTTCCTGGGGAGCGATAGCGAGCCAGCATTATATGAAGAAATCCGGCTTCGCCAGAGACATTTTCTATCGAAAAATGTACAAATTTAGCCTGCTGTCAAACAAAAATAAAAAATATGCTGGCTCGCTACCGCTCACCAGTAAAAATTGACACCTGGATGGGGATAAACGTCTTAAAACAGTAGGCTGAATGGGGCCAAATGGATACAAGCCAGAGAAAGATAGAAAAGGACAGAACAAAAACAGGTCACCCCCCCTTAAGGGAAAGGCGTTCTCTCTCTCTCTCTCTCTCTCTCTCTCTCTCTCTCTCTCTCTCTCTCTCTCTCTCTCTCTCTCTCTCTCTCTCTCTCTCTCTCTCTCTCTCTCTCTCTCTCTCTCTCTCTCTCTCTCTCTCTCTCTCTCTCTCTCTCTCTCTCCTCTCTCCTCTCTCTCTCTCTCTCTCTCTCTCTCTCTCTCTCTCTCTCTCTCTCTCTCTCTCTCTCTCTCTCTCTCTCTCTCTCTCAGACTTATAAAAATAATACCCCCAAGATCTCCCTTCGAGATTAATATGTACATTTGTTGGTAGAAAAATGTCCTGTCCAAAGGTATGTTCCTCTTAATTGCAGGCTCGCTATCGATCGCCGGGATAAAATCAGTACTTAAATTGCACGAAAGGTTTTATAATGGACAGATATGGGGTAAAAGGTCTAAACATCGCCAAACTAATGGGCCGAAGGTCGTAACATTTCAAAACTAATGGGGCTAAATATGAGGGAGAAGGGGTTCAAGAAATTGTTTTTATTTAGAAAATACAAATGACTGAATGAATAATATGTTTATTTAGCATTCGAAAATACTATTAAGACATGTATTACGGTGTGTGTGTGTGTGTGTGTGTGTGTGTGTGTGTGTGTGTGTGTGTTACTCAGTTACTTGTTCGTCAAGGGGAATCCACGAAATGCGAGCTAAGCTCATTATTATCGCGCCTCCTTAACTGGCAATGTATTGCGTGAAATGCATGTTAAGTGTTTTATGTACTGTTGGAATGGCTGTGGATGTGTGTGTAGTCTGTATTTAGCCAATTGGCGACATTGGAAACGAAGGCTTAGGGTGGATCTGTATGGTACCATTCTCACTATAGACGGTACCGTCTCGCCCGAAGGCTTAGGTAGCCATCAGCTTAGGTGAACCATATGATACCCATCTCGCCTTGTACCATTTTTGCCAACCCCAGAGGGGACGTCACAACGTCGTCCACTTATTCCAGGTACCTATTTACAGCTAGGTGAACTGAGGCTAACACATGAAAGGAGACAAGCCCAATTTGTCTCCGCCCGGTCTGGGATTGAACCCCCGACCCCTCGTGTGTGAGACGAGAGCTCTACCTACTAGGCTACGGTGTGTGTGTGTGTGTGTGGTGGTGGTCGGGGGAGGGGCGGGGGGGGGGGGGGGGGGGGGGGGGGGGGGGGGGGGGGGGGGGGGGGGGGTTGTTTGGTCCCTAGACCTCTATCAAGCTTGAATAAATATCCCCAAGACCCTCCCTTCGAAATAAATGTGTACAATTTTGGGTTGGAAAGTGTCCCGCCCGAAAGCCTATTCCTTCTAAATTACATGCTAGGGTTTGCTTGCAAGGAAAAGATCAACACCTAAATGGCATGATAGGTCTTAATAATGGCAACTAAATTAGTAGAAAGGAAAAAATCGCCAAAGTAATGGGGCGAACGTCTTAGCAAATCAATACTGATGGAGCTAAATATGAGGGAAAGAGGGTCCAGTAAAATAAAACAATAAAAAGTTCCATTTAAAACAATCGAATTTTATTGATGAAATAATACAATATTCTTCGTAAGTATCATACACACTAATATTAACACGCAGATAAAATCAAGAGATACCGGACCTATTTGGTCCAAGAGAAATCTTCTTGAGCCTCCCCTGTTGCACCCCATTGGCTTGGAGATTTAAAGACGTTTCACCCCATTAGTTTCGGCGATAATAAGACGCTTCACCCCATTCAGGTGTCGATTTGTTTCTGGGCGAGTGATAGAGAGCCTGTTACTTAGAAGAAATCGGCCTTAGTCCCGGGGCATTTACCTATTGAAATATGAACAAGTTTAGCTTGAAGGGGGTCGAGGTGGCCATATTATTTAGTTTGAAAAAAATCTGTGAAGGCGTGTATTGCCTAGGAGACAAACTAAAGAATATGTGAAGGCGTGTATTGCCTAGGAGACAAACTAAAGAATCTGTGAAGGCGTGTATTGCCTAGGAGACAAACTAAAGAATCTGTGAAGGCGTGTATTGCCTAGGAGACAAACTAAAGAATCTGTGAAGGCGTGTATTGCCTAGGAGACAAACTAAAGAATCTGTGAAGGCGTGTATTGCCTAGGAGACATACTAAAGAATCTGTGAAGGCGTGTATTGCCTAGGAGACAAACTAAAGAATCTGTGAAGGCGTGTATTGCCTAGGAGACAAACTAAAGAATCTGTGAAGGCGTGTATTGCCTAGGAGACATACTAAAGAATCTGTGAAGGCGTGTATTGCCTAGGAGACAAACTAAAGAATCTGTGAAGGCGTGTATTGCCTAGGAGACAAACTAAAGAATCTGTGAAGGCGTGTATTGCCTAGGAGACAAACTAAAGAATCTGTGAAGGCGTGTATTGCCTAGCAGACAAACTAAAGAATCTGTGAAGGCGTGTATTGCCTAGGAGACAAACTAAAGAATCTGTGAAGGCGTGTATTGCCTAGGAGACAAACTAAAGAATCTGTGAAGGCGTGTATTGCCTAGGAGACAAACTAAAGAATCTGTGAAGGCGTGTATTGCCTAGGAGACAAACTAAAGAATCTGTGAAGGCGTGTATGGTAGCCTAGGAGACAAACTAAAGAATCTGTGAAGGCGTGTATTGCCTAGGAGACAAACTAAAGAATCTGTGAAGGCGTGTATTGCCTAGGAGACAAACTAAAGAATCTGTGAAGGCGTGTATTGCCTAGGAGACAAACTAAAGAATCTGTGAAGGCGTGTATGGTAGCCTAGGAGACAAACTAAAGAATATGTGAAGGCGTGTATTGCCTAGGAGACAAACTAAAGAATCTGTGAAGGCGTGTATTGCCTAGGAGACAAACTAAAGAATCTGTGAAGGCGTGTATTGCCTAGGAGACAAACTAAAGAATCTGTGAAGGCGTGTATTGCCTAGGAGACAAACTAAAGAATCTGTGAAGGCGTGTATTGCCTAGGAGACAAACTAAAGAATCTGTGAAGGCGTGTATTGCCTAGGAGACAAACTAAAGAATATGTGAAGGCGTGTATTGCCTAGGAGACAAACTAAAGAATATGTGAAGGCGTGTATTGCCTAGGAGACAAACTAAAGAATCTGTGAAGGCGTGTATTGCCTAGGAGACAAACTAAAGAATCTATGCTCGAAAAATCCAAAGCAAGCAAAATCCTCAATAACAATTAAACAATATAACACTAACCCGACAACCTGTCTTTCCCTCATCCTATGACTTAAACTGCTTCAAACTCCCTGTGTCCAGGCATTTTGACTCTAACGAACCTTAAATATGGCTCTCTGTCACCCTTTCAACATTGGAGTTGACACTTGCTACAGGCAGCTCTGCCTTTTATCTCCTCCACTCACATAGAGAAAAATAAAGTTAGGTGACGAGGCATCTAATTAAATTATGTACTGTACTGTACATACAAAAAGCTGACGTAACTGTCAATAACCCTTATAATTGGTTAACATTATGTAGAACGAGGCAAATCACGGTATCTGAATACCCCAGGTGACGATACTAGTTGTTGAGGAAGCAACAACAACAATAAACTCGAAACCGCTACAAATTCAAAGATTGATCTATCTATCTATCTATTGCCGGACGCCTTACTCCGCTTTATGAGGGTGGCCATACACAAAGAGTGATACGGGTTTCATTACTTAGTGTCAAGAGAAAACACTGATGTTATTGTTTAATACTGTTTGACCGACATAGTATGGGTTATTGTGACATTGTATTTAATTATTATTAGATGTTTTGCTTGTTTTGGTCATTTTCGATCAATGTATTTTAGTTTGTCCCCTTGGCTAACGAAAATGCCTTCCCAGACTTCCTCCTTCAAACACAAAAATGACTACCAGACCTAAAGCCAAATTTTAAATTTTTCGATAGGAAAATGTCCCGGCAGAAGGCCGTTTTATTTTAAGTTACAGGCTCGGTATCGTTGGCCCAGAAAAATAAAATCGACACAAGAATGGGGTGAAGCGACTTATCATCGCCAAAATATTGGGCGAAACGTGTTGAAGTCTCCAAACTAACTGAGCTAAACAGGTGGCCACCTTCGGTTCCAAATAGAGTTAAATACTGTAAAGTAATTTAATATCCAATATACACACAGCTGAGGAAAGGAACACTACTTGTATTGAGGCGGATACTATTAGTTAAGGGGAGGGTTTGGGGTTTTTCTTCACCCTTCTCCCTCGTGTTTAACCCCATGAGGTTTGAGATTTTAGGAAGCTCGCCCCAATAGTCTGACGATTTTAAGACCTTTTCGCCCGATTACGTTGCCAATGTTAAGACCTTTCGTGTCATTTATGTGTCGATTTTATCCTGGCGAGCGTAAGCGAGCCTGCAATTTATGTGAAAAGTGGCCTTCGGACGGGGCATTGTTCTTTCGAAAAAACAAAAACCGTATTAATTCATGTCAACGAAGGGTGTTTTGCTTAGCGAGCAAGGAAACTAACCCTCTCCAGCCCCCCCCCCCCCCCCCTTCTCTTTAAAGATAGTGTAGGGTTGAAATAGGCAATTAAGCTCAAATATAGCCAGGTACTAAAACAGCAGACTCAACTGACAGTA
The DNA here is from genome assembly GCA_032716605.1 of Paralithodes platypus. Taxonomy (NCBI): domain Eukaryota; kingdom Metazoa; phylum Arthropoda; class Malacostraca; order Decapoda; family Lithodidae; genus Paralithodes; species Paralithodes platypus. The sequence goes on from CM064556.1 coordinate 5,929,092, forward strand.
CTCTAATTACCAGGAAAATAGAAGTAGTAGCTGACGGCAGTATTTGAGAGAATGATGAATGGCTAGGTAATTAGTCAGTTAGGGAGGCTTATGCGGGGGTGAAGGTATAGTTTGTAGGGGTTATAATAATTAGTCTTAGAAGAACAGTTGGGTAGGGGATCTATCTATCTCTCTCTCTCTCTCTTTCGCTATCTATTTATCTATGTATGTATCTATCTATCTATCTATTTATCTATCTCAAACAGAGTCAGGTAAGAAATATCGAGGCTCAACGACAGTACTCCAATTATCAAGGAGATAGAAGTGGTAGGTGTACAAAGGAAGTACAAAGGAAATCAAGCAACAACAGATCTAGTGACCCTTCTAGGTTGCTTGTCCTCCAAAACACTGAGGATCAAGTGTCCAAACAGTGGTTTAGAGTAGGTAAGGGAACATTGGAAAGGGAATTACTGCCCTGGAACTAATGTCCGTGGCAGGATTAGGAAGTTAGTAGGGGACAGATGGGTTAGTAACTGAGGGGGGGGATAAAATAAAGTTATTCATTTACAAACGCAGGCAGATTCTGTTTACATTCTTAAGCTGAGTGCCATTCATCGAATAGTTTGCTTTCTCATTTAGGTATCCGATATGTAGTACTTTACATTTATCCGCATTGAAACTCATTTGCCAAATTTGGGCCCAATGTGACAATTTATCTAGATTGTGTTGAATATCGTCAACTTGATCTTTTGAGAGTACGCTATTTGCAATTTTTGTATCGTCAGCAAATTTTGAGACTGTACAGGTGAGACCCTCATCTATGTCGTTGATGTAAATTAGAAAGAGAATTGGTCCTAGGTGAAAGTCAATAGGCTAGTTGAGAGAATAATGGATAATATAAGACAGAGTATGACAGGCAATTAGTCCGTAAGGAGACATGCTGGAGCTAAGGTATAGTTTCAGGTGTGTTAATTAGTTGAATATAAGTTTAATATCGGTAGGCAATCTTTTTTTGTTTCACTCGCTCGCGCGCGCTCTCTCTCTCTCTCTCTCTCTCTCTGTTTCTCATTTACATTAACGATATCGATGTAGGGGTAAACAACACCATTTCCAAATTCGCCGACGATACAAAAATAGGAAATACAGTCCTGAACGAAGATGATAGAAATGCGTTGCAATCTGATTTAAACAAGATATCAGAGTGGTCGGAAAAATGGCAGATGCCCTTCAATGTCGATAAATGTCAGGTGCTGCAGGTTGGTAGCAGAAATATGAAATACAAATACGAAATGAATGGCAAACAAATAAAAACCGCAACGGTAGTAAAAGACCTAGGGGTACTAATATCTGAAAACCTAAAAACTTCCGACCAATGTATAGCAGCTGCATAAATAAGGCAAACATAGCATTGGGCTTTATTAAACGAAAATTTACATATAAACATGAAAACGTAATAGTGCCACTGTTCAAAAGTATGGTGAGGCCCCACCTTGAATATGGTGTGCAGTTCTGGTCACCTTATCTGATCAAGGACATTGTAAGACTCGAGTCAGTACAGCGTAGAGCGACGAAGATGATACCCTCATTAAGAAATAAACCATATGAAGAAAGACTTAAACGATTGAACCTGTTCTCATTAAAAAAGAGGAGGTTGAGGGGTCAGCTTATTGAGTGCTTTAAGATACTAAAAGGTTTCGACAAAGTCGATGTAAATGCACTATTCACATTAAACAATACTAATCAAACTCGCGGAAATGGAATGAAATTAAAAAACCAAAAAGGCAAACCTAGATGTCACAAAGAGTTTCTTCACCTACAGTGTGGCAACAGAGTGGAATAAACTACCAGCGAGAGTGGTGGAGAGCGACACAATAAACGCCTTCAAGGGAAGGCTTGACCTCTATCTGCAGAGGGCTGGGGTGATATGAATGGAAAAAAAAAAAAAAAAAAAAAAAAAAAAAAAAAAAAAATTATGTATATGTATGTGTGTGCACTGTACAGTATGTATATATATACTGATTATATATGTGTGTATGTATGTATGTGTATATGTATGTGTATATATATGTATATATATATATGTATATGTATGTATGTGTATGTGTGTATGTGTATATATGCATATATGCATATTATAGTTTGTAAGGCCAGACTGCCTAGTAAGGACCTTGAGGTCTGTGTGGTCTGTGTATCTATGTAGATCTATGTAGCTCTATGTAGCTCTCTCTCTCTCTCTCTCTCTCTCTCTCTGTGGAAGTGGTAATGAACGAGCTACAAGACACGCTGAATAAGAAAAAAGAAGACGAGGCACTCATTGCTCTGTTTACCCAGACAAAAGAAGAGGGCAGGCAATTAAGAAGATGACAAGTGCTCTAATTACCGAGGCAAGATGATGTACTGGCTGCTGGTTTAGAGAGAGAGAGAGAAGGAGAGAGAGAGAGAGAGAGAGGAGAGAGAGAGAGAGAGAGAGAGAGAGTACAAAGGAGTACAAAGGAAATCAAGCAACAACAGATCTAGTGACCCTTCTAGGTTGCTTGTCCTCCAAAACACTGAGGATCAAGTGTCCAAACAGTGGTTTAGAGTGGGTAAGGGAACATTGGAAAGGGAATTACTGCCCTGGAACTAATGTCCGTGGCAGGATTAGGAAGTTAGTAGGGGACAGAGGGGTTAGTAACTGAGGGGGGATAAAATAAAGTTATTCATTTACAAACGCAGGCAGTCGCGGGTTTGATGCGAGATATTTGTCTAGGCGGAGTTTAAATGAATCAACGGTGATGCAGTCTATAACGTTTCGGGGAAGCCCATTCCACAAGTTGACAACTCGATTGAAGAAGAAATTCTTAGATTCGTGTGAGTTAAAAGATTTACCAATAATTTTGCAACCGTTTCCCCTCGTATAATTAGATTGGTCGATAGTGAAGTACTTACTACAGTCCATATTGTCGATGCCTTTGATGATTTTGAACATTTGAATTAAGTCACCTCTTAATCTGCACTGGGTTAAAGGAAATAGATTTAATTATCTAAGACGCTCCTCGTATGGTTTGTTCTTTAGGCTAGGTATCATTTTGGTAACTCTACGTTGAACTCGTTCTAGCTTGTTTATATCTTTTGGTAATAAGGGCACCAGGATTGAACGCAGTATTCCAGAAGAGGGCGGACTAAGGAATTGTAAAGGGTTAGGATAACTTCTTTGGATTTATGCTCAAATGACCTGCCTATAAAGCCAATTATTTTGTTTGCCTTCTTAACAACTTCTGAACATTGTTGACTCGGTTTTAGGTTACTCGATATTGTTACTCCCAGATCGGTTTCTCTGTTTACATTCTTAAGCTGAGTGCCATTCATCGAATAGTTTGCTTTCTCATTTAGGTATCCGATATGTAGTACTTTACATTTATCCGCATTGAAACTCATTTGCCAAATTTGGGCCCAACATGACAATTTATCTAGATTGTGTTGCATATTGTCAACTTGTTCTTTTGAGAGTACGCTATTTGCAATTTTTGTATCGTCAGCAAATTTTGAGATTGTACAGGTGAGACCCTCATCTATGTCGTTGATGTAAATTAGAAAGAGAATTGGACCTAGTACCAATCCCTGGGGTACCCCGCTACTTACATTGGTCCATTGAGATGCCTTACCGTTATGACTACTCTTTGCTTTCTGTCGCTGAGCCAATTTTCTATCCATTTCAACACACCGTCTTGTATTCCATGCGCTTTTACTTTTAGCAGTAACCGTTTGTGGGGAACTTTGTCAAAGGCCTTTTGAAAATAAAGGTATATAATATCTACAGCTTTACTCTCATCGTAGAGATTGAGGATATCGTGGAAGAAGTCTAAGAGGTTTGTTAAACAGGAACGTTTTTTACGAAAGCCGTGTTGAGTATCTGTAAGTATGTTATTTCCTTTAAGTATTTACGAGTCTGTCTCGTATGACCGTTTTCTAGCATTT
>CM064556.1:5933127-5955627 GCA_032716605.1 Paralithodes platypus
ATGTATTACGGTGTGTAGTGTGTGTGTGGTTGTGTGTGTGTGTGTGTGTGTTGTGTGTGTGTTACTCAGTTACTTGTTCGTCAAGGGGAATCCACGAAATGCGAGCTAAGATCATTATTATCGCGCCTCCTTAAGTGACAATGTATTGCGTGAAATGCATGTTAAGTGTTTTATGTACTGTTGGAATGGCTGTGGATGTGTGTGTAGTCTGTATTTAGCCAATTGGCGACATTGGAAACGAAGCTTAGGGTGGATCTGTATGGTACCATTCTCACTATAGACGGTACCGTCTCGCCCGAAGGCTTAGGTAGCCATCAGCTTAGGTGAACCATATGATACCCATCTCCCCTGGTACCATTTTTGCCACCCCCAGAGGGGCGGCACCAACGTCGTTCACTTATTCCAGGTACCTATTTACAGCTAGGTGAACTGAGGCTAACACATGAAAGGAGACAAGCCCAATTTGTCTCCGCCCGGCTGGGGATTGAACCCCCGACCCCTCGTGTGTGAGACGAGAGCTCTACCTACTAGGCTACGGTGTGTGTGTGTGTGGTGTGTGGTGGGGTGGTCGGGGGAGGGGCGGGGGGGGGGGGGGGGGGGGGGGGGGGGGGGGGGGTGGGGGGGGGGGGGGGGGGGGGGGGTTGTTTGGTCCCTAGACCTCTATCAAGCTTGAATAAATATCCCCCAAGACCCTCCCTTCGAAATAAATGTGTACAATTTTGGGTATGAAAGTGTCCCGCCCGAAAGCCTATTCCTTCTAAATTACATGCTAGGGTTTGCTTGCAAGGAAAAGATCAACACCTAAATGGCATGATAGGTCTTAATAATGGCAACTAAATTAGTAGAAAGGAAAAAATCGCCAAAGTAATGGGGCGAACGTCTTAGCAAATCAATACTGATGGAGCTAAATATGAGGGAAATAGGGTCCAGTAAAATAAAACAATAAAAAGTTCCATTTAACACAATCGAATTTTATTGATGAAATAATACAATATTCTCGTAAGTATCATACACTAATATTAACACAGATAAAATCAAGAGATACCGGACCTATTTGGTCCAAGAGAAATCTTCTTGAGCCTCCCCTGTTGCACCCCATTGGCTTGGAGATTTAAAGACGTTTCACCCCATTAGTTTCGGCGATAATAAGACGCTTCACCCCATTCAGGTGTCGATTTGTTTCTGGGCGAGTGATAGAGAGCCTGTTACTTAGAAGAAATCGGCCTTAGTCCCGGGGCATTTACCTATTGAAATATGAACAAGTTTAGCTTGAAGGGGGTCGAGGTGGCCATATTATTTAGTTTGAAAAAAATCTGTGAAGGCGTGTATTGCCTAGGAGACAAACTAAAGAATATGTGAAGGCGTGTATTGCCTAGGAGACAAACTAAAGAATCTGTGAAGGCGTGTATTGCCTAGGAGACAAACTAAAGAATCTGTGAAGGCGTGTATGGTCCAGGAGACAAACTAAAGAATCTGTGAAGGCGTGTATTGCCTAGGAGACAAACTAAAGAATCTGTGAAGGCGTGTATTGCCTAGGAGACATACTAAAGAATCTGTGAAGGCGTGTATTGCCTAGGAGACAAACTAAAGAATCTGTGAAGGCGTGTATTGCCTAGGAGACAAACTAAAGAATCTGTGAAGGCGTGTATTGCCTAGGAGACATACTAAAGAATCTGTGAAGGCGTGTATTGCCTAGGAGACAACTAAAGAATCTGTGAAGGCGTGTATTGCCTAGGGACAAACTAAAGAATCTGTGAAGGCGTGTATTGCCTAGGAGACAAACTAAAGAATCTGTGAAGGCGTGTATTGCCTAGCAGACAAACTAAAGAATCTGTGAAGGCGTGTATTGCCTAGGAGACAAACTAAAGAATCTGTGAAGGCGTGTATTGCCTAGGAGACAAACTAAAGAATCTGTGAAGGCGTGTATTGCCTAGGAGACAAACTAAAGAATCTGTGAAGGCGTGTATTGCCTAGGAGACAAACTAAAGAATCTGTGAAGGCGTGTATGGTAGCCTAGGAGACAAACTAAAGAATCTGTGAAGGCGTGTATTGCCTAGGAGACAAACTAAAGAATCTGTGAAGGCGTGTATTGCCTAGGAGACAAACTAAAGAATCTGTGAAGGCGTGTATTGCCTAGGAGACAAACTAAAGAATCTGTGAAGGCGTGTATGGTAGCCTAGGAGACAAACTAAAGAATATTTGAAGGCGTGTATTGCCTAGGAGACAAACTAAAGAATCTGTGAAGGCGTGTATTGCCTAGGAGACAAACTAAAGAATCTGTGAAGGCGTGTATTGCCTAGGAGACAAACTAAAGAATCTGTGAAGGCGTGTATTGCCTAGGAGACAAACTAAAGAATCTGTGAAGGCGTGTATTGCCTAGGAGACAAACTAAAGAATCTGTGAAGGCGTGTATTGCCTAGGAGACAAACTAAAGAATATGTGAAGGCGTGTATTGCCTAGGAGACAAACTAAAGAATATGTGAAGGCGTGTATTGCCTAGGAGACAAACTAAAGAATCTGTGAAGGCGTGTATTGCCTAGGAGACAAACTAAAGAATCTATGCTCGAAAAATCCAAAGCAAGCAAAATCCTCAATAACAATTAAACAATATAACACTAACCCGACAACCTGTCTTTCCCTCATCCTATGACTTAAACTGCTTCAAACTCCCTGTGTCCAGGCATTTTGACTCTAACGAACCTTAAATATGGCTCTCTGTCACCCTTTCAACATTGGAGTTGACACTTGCTACAGGCAGCTCTGCCTTTTATCTCTTCCACTCACATAGAGAAAAATAAAGTTAGGTGACGAGGCATCTAATTAAATTATGTACTGTACTGTACATACAAAAAGCTGACCGTAACTGTCAATAACCTTATAATTGGTTAACATTATGTAGAACGAGGCAAATCACGGTATCTGAATACCCCAGGTGACGATACTAGTTGTTGAGGAAGCAACAACAACAATAAACTCGAAACCGCTACAAATTCAAAGATTGATCTATCTATCTATCTATTGCCGGACGCCTTACTCCGCTTTATGAGGGTGGCCATACACAAAGAGTGATACGGGTTTCATTACTTAGTGTCAAGAGAAAACACTGATGTTATTGTTTAATACTGTTTGACCGACATAGTATGGGTTATTGTGACATTGTATTTAATTATTATTAGATGTTTTGCTTGTTTTGGTCATTTTCGATCAATGTATTTTAGTTTGTCCCCTTGGCTAACGAAAATGCCTTCCCAGACTTCCTCCTTCAAACACAAAAATGACTACCAGACCTCCTTAAAGCCAAATTTTAAATTTTTCGATAGGAAAATGTCCCGGCAGAAGGCCGTTTTATTTTAAGTTACAGGCTCGGTATCGTTGGCCCAGAAAAATAAAATCGACACAAGAATGGGGTGAAGCGACTTATCATCGCCAAAATATTGGGCGAAACGTGTTGAAGTCTCCAAACTAACTGAGCTAAACAGGTGGCCACCTTCGGTTCCAAATAGAGTTAAATACTGTAAAGTAATTTAATATCCAATATACACACAGCTGAGGAAAGGAACACTACTTGTATTGAGGCGGATACTATTAGTTAAGGGGAGGGTTTGGGGTTTTTCTTCACCCTTCTCCCTCGTGTTTAACCCCATGAGGTTTGAGATTTTAGGAAGCTCGCCCCAATAGTCTGACGATTTTAAGACCTTTTCGCCCGATTACGTTGCCAATGTTAAGACCTTTCGTGTCATTTATGTGTCGATTTTATCCTGGCGAGCGTAAGCGAGCCTGCAATTTATGTGAAAAGTGGCCTTCGGACGGGGCATTGTTCTTTCGAAAAAACAAAAACCGTATTAATTCATGTCAACGAAGGGTGTTTTGCTTAGCGAGCAAGGAAACTACCCCCCCCCAGCCCCCCCCCCCCCCCCCCCCTTCTCTTTAAAGATAGTGTAGGGTTGAAATAGGCAATTAAGCTCAAATATAGCCAGGTACTAAAACAGCAGACTCAACTGACAGTACTCTAATTACCAGGAAAATAGAAGTAGTAGCTGACGGCAGTATTTGAGAGAATGATGAATGGCTAGGTAATTAGTCAGTTAGGGAGGCTTATGCTGGGGTGAAGGTATAGTTTGTAGGGGTTATAATAATTAGTCTTAGAAGAACAGTTGGGTAGGGGATCTATCTATCTCTTTCTCTCTCTCTCTTTCGCTATCTATTTATCTATGTATGTATCTATCTATTTATCTATTTATCTATCTCAAACAGAGTCAGGTAAGAAATATCGAGGCTCAACGACAGTACTCCAATTATCAAGGAGATAGAAGTGGTAGGTGTACAAAGGAAGTACAAAGGAAATCAAGCAACAACAGATCTAGTGACCCTTCTAGGTTGCTTGTCCTCCAAAACACTGAGGATCAAGTGTCCAAACAGTGGTTTAGAGTAGGTAAGGGAACATTGGAAAGGGAATTACTGCCCTGGAACTAATGTCCGTGGCAGGATTAGGAAGTTAGTAGGGGACAGATGGGTTAGTAACTGAGGGGGGGATAAAATAAAGTTATTCATTTACAAACGCAGGCAGATTCTGTTTACATTCTTAAGCTGAGTGCCATTCATCGAATAGTTTGCTTTCTCATTTAGGTATCCGATATGTAGTACTTTACATTTATCCGCATTGAAACTCATTTGCCAAATTTGGGCCCAATGTGACAATTTATCTAGATTGTGTTTGTAATATCGTCAACTTGATCTTTTGAGAGTACGCTATTTGCAATATTTGTATCGTCAGCAAATTTTGAGACTGTACAGGTGAGACCCTCATCTATGTCGTTGATGTTAATTAGAAAGAGAATTGGTCCTAGGTGACAGTCAATAGGCTAGTTGAGAGAATAATGGATAATATAAGACAGAGTATGACAGGCAATTAGTCCGTAAGGAGACATGCTGGAGCTAAGGTATAGTTTCAGGTGTGTTAATTAGTTGAATATAAGTTTAATATCGGTAGGCAATTTTTTTTTTTTTCACTCGCTCGCGCGCGCTCTCTCTCTCTCTCTCTCTCTCTCTGTTTCTCATTTACATTAACGATATCGATGTAGGGGTAAACAACACCATTTCCAAATTCGCCGACGATACAAAAATAGGAAATACAGTCCTGAACGAAGATGATAGAAATGCGTTGCAATCTGATTTAAACAAGATATCAGAGTGGTCGAAAAAATGGCAGATGCCCTTCAATGTCGATAAATGTCAGGTGCTGCAGGTTGGTAGCCGAAATATGAAATACAAATACGAAATGAATGGCAAACAAATAAAAACCGCAACGGTAGTAAAAGACCTAGGGGTACTAATATCTGAAAACCTAAAAACTTCCGACCAATGTATAGCAGCTGCAAATAAGGCAAACATAGCATTGGGCTTTATTAAACGAAAATTTACATATAAACATGAAAACGTAATAGTGCCACTGTTCAAAAGTATGGTGAGGCCCCACCTTGAATATGGTGTGCAGTTCTGGTCACCTTATCTGATCAAGGACATTGTCAGACTCGACTCAGTACAGCGTAGAGCGACGAAGATGATACCCTCATTAAGAAATAAACCATATGAAGAAAGACTTAAACGTTGACCTGTTCTCATTAAAAAAGAGGAGGTTGAGGGGTCAGCTTATTGAGTGCTTTAAGATACTAAAAGGTTTCGACAAAGTCGATGTAAATGCACTATTCACATTAAACAATACTAATCAAACTCGCGGAAATGGAATGAAATTAAAAACCAAAAAGGCAACCTAGATGTCACAAAGAGTTTCTTCACCTACAGTGTGGCAACAGAGTGGAATAAACTACCAGCGAGAGTGGTGGAGAGCGACACAATAAACGCCTTCAAGGGAAGGCTTGAACCTCTATCTGCAGAGGGCTGGGGTGATATGAATGGAAAAAAAAAAAAAAAAAAAAAAAAAAAAAAAAATTATGTATATGTATGTGTGTGCACTGTACAGTATGTATATATATACTGTATATATATGTGTGTATGTATGTATGTGTATATGTATGTGTATATATATGTATATATATATATGTATATGTATGTATGTGTATGTGTGTATGTGTATATATGCATATATGCATATATAGTTTGTAATGCCAGACTGCCTAGTAAGGACCTTGAGGTCTGTGTGGTCTGTGTATCTATGTAGCTCTATGTAGCTCTCTATGTAGCTCTCTCTCTCTCTCTCTCTCTCTCTCTCTGTGGAAGTGGTAATGAACGAGCTACAAGACACGCTGAATAAGAAAAAAGAAGACGAGGCACTCATTGCTCTGTTTACCCAGACAAAAGAAGAGGGCAGGCAATTAAGAAGATGACAAGTGCTCTAATTACCGAGGCAAGATGATGTACTGGCTGCTGGTTTAGAGAGAGAGAGAGAGAGAGAGAGAGAGAGAGAGAGAGAGAGAGAGAGAGAGAGAGAGAGAGAGAGAGTACAAAGGAGTACAAAGGAAATCAAGCAACAACAGATCTAGTGACCCTTCTAGGTTGCTTGTCCTCCAAAACACTGAGGATCAAGTGTCCAAACAGTGGTTTAGAGTGGGTAAGGGAACATTGGAAAGGGAATTACTGCCCTGGAACTAATGTCCGTGGCAGGATTAGGAAGTTAGTAGGGGACAGAGGGGTTAGTAACTGAGGGGGGATAAAATAAAGTTATTCATTTACAAACGCAGGCAGTCGCGGGTTTGATGCGAGATATTTGTCTAGGCGGAGTTTAAATGAATCACGGTGATGCAGTCTATAACGTTTCGGGGAAGCCCATTCCACAAGTTGACAACTCGATTGAAGAAGAAATTCTTAGATTCGTGTGAGTTAAAAGATTTACCAATAATTTTGCAACCGTTTCCCCTCGTATAATTAGATTGGTCGATAGTGAAGTACTTACTACAGTCCATATTGTCGATGCCTTTGATGATTTTGAACATTTGAATTAAGTCACCTCTTAATCTGCACTGGGTTAAAGGAAATAGATTTAATTATCTAAGACGCTCCTCGTATGGTTTGTTCTTTAGGCTAGGTATCATTTTGGTAACTCTACGTTGAACTCGTTCTAGCTTGTTTATATCTTTTTGGTAATAAGGGCACCAGGATTGAACGCAGTATTCCAGAAGAGGGCGGACTAAGGAATTGTAAAGGGTTAGGATAACTTCTTTGGATTTATGCTCAAATGACCTGCCTATAAAGCCAATTATTTTGTTTGCCTTCTTAACAACTTCTGAACATTGTTGACTCGGTTTTAGGTTACTCGATATTGTTACTCCCAGATCGGTTTCTCTGTTTACATTCTTAAGCTGAGTGCCATTCATCGAATAGTTTGCTTTCTCATTTAGGTATCCGATATGTAGTACTTTACATTTATCCGCATTGAAACTCATTTGCCAAATTTGGGCCCAACATGACAATTTATCTAGATTGTGTTGCATATTGTCAACTTGTTCTTTTGAGAGTACGCTATTTGCAATTTTTGTATCGTCAGCAAATTTTGAGATTGTACAGGTGAGACCCTCATCTATGTCGTTGATGTAAATTAGAAAGAGAATTGGACCTAGTACCAATCCCTGGGGTACCCCGCTACTTACATTGGTCCATTTAGATGCCTTACCGTTTATGACTACTCTTTGCTTTCTGTCGCTGAGCCAATTTTCTATCCATTTCAACACACCGTCTTGTATTCCATGCGCTTTTACTTTTAGCAGTAAACGTTTGTGGGGAACTTTGTCAAAGGCCTTTTGAAAATAAAGGTATATAATATCTACAGCTTTACTCTCATCGTAGAGATTGAGGATATCGTGGAAGAAGTCTATGAGGTTTGTTAAACAGGAACGTTTTTTACGAAAGCCGTGTTGAGTATCTGTAAGTATGTTATTTTCCTTTAAGTTATTTACGAGTCTGTCTCGTATGACCGTTTCTAGCATTTTACATACAACTGAGGTTAATCTAATTGGACGATAGTTACTGGGTAGGGATTTGCTGCCTTTTTTTAATATCGGTGTTACGTTGGCTAGCTTCCACTGATCAGGCATAGTTCCAGACTGCAAGGATTTATTGAATAGTAATGTCAGTGGTTTGGAGAGCTCATCCTTAGCTTCCTTTAGAACTCTAGGCGAGAGAGAGAGAGAGAGAGAGAGATAGTACGTTACCGTAAGTGTGTATGCTTCTACTTTCTTTATGTACTGTGTATGTGCGTATGTGTGTGTCTTCGTGTGTGTCCAACTCACACTCGTATATAAGTTATAAACAATACTACATACTGCATATGCTTTATGATGTTTCGTATACAACGCACGTCCAAGATAAGTCTGAAGATGTTTATGAATAGTTTTTGTTTGAAAATGTTCACTGAATAGATATTCTGTAACAAGGACAAGTTTTCCAAGGATTTTGTAAATATATGTTCAGGAAAGTAGTCTAAGAAGTGAGTAGAAGTGAGTAGTCTAAGAAGTGAGTAGAAGTGAGTAGTCTAAGAAGTGAGTAGAAGTGAGTATATAGTATGGTGTCCACTCTGCAATGGTTGCGCTGCGCTACGATATTGTTATTATTCTATTCATAAAGTATATGCTAAAAATTAAGAGAAGATGCATTTCCTTGTAACACACACACAAACACACACACACACACCCACACACCCAAACACACACTATAGCTTACCCCACTCTTCAGACTTTAATTCCGTAAGCCAATAAATAGCCTTCATCTATCAAATCTCCCTTTCCCAAAACCCATCAGAATAGATCAATATACTGCCTCCATCATCCCACCTGTACTAGTAATGGGTTTTCCAAACGAAATCGTTACCGTTTTAGGTGCTTTCACACATGCAGGAATAAGCTCTCTGTGCTCCACGATCCACGCTTCGTATCAGTATCGCGACCATGTTCGTGAGACACCGCCCCGCACCCTGTACCAAACGATCCACATACATCAGGTCAGTTTGGGAAGAGCTAGAGTAGGAAAGTTTAGAACATTTGTTTTTGCTGAAAAAGTTTTTAGCGAGTCAGTCGAAGGACATATATGGCTTGATTCCGAGCAGGAACCTATACAGTTTGGGATTCTTGAACTTGAAGGCAACAGTACCGTTTGAATGTTTTCTCCTCATTCGGACAGTAGCAGAGTAAGCATGAGTAAACCAATATTTGTGTGAGTTAGTTTAAGAAAAAGAGAAGGGGATGTATGCTTCTACGCCTAATATTACCTCACTAAAGCGTTCGGCACTCTCTGAGGTCCCCCACCAAGAAAGCAAAAATATTTCCATGGGAAATCAAAGAAGTACTGCTATAGAACCCCCAGTCTGCAGCGCCGAAATGCCACAAGCGCAGCTGGCTGGAGGGATCTGAAGGCCGTACTGTTGAAACAGGACAAGTGACAAATAAGGTTATGATCAGTGGAGCCCAACGAAGGGAGAAGATTTACAGTGTAAGCAGGAGGATTTGAGGTTAGAAATAAGTCAAGAATGTTGGGGGCGAACTCTAGGGAGGTCCAGGATACAGGAGGAGTTTTGAAGTAACTGCTCTAAGTCAAATAGTATAGAAAAGGTGTAGGCTTGTTCACCAGGTTGGTCCGTGAAAAGAGAGGAGAGCCACTGGCGGTGGTGTTCATTGAAATATCCTAAGATGGAGATGTCAGAGAAGGAGGAGATGGATAGAATGTGTTCCACTTTAGAAGAAAGATAGACAAAGAATGTGAGATAGTCAGTAGAATTAGGCGAGAGATACACAGATATAGTTAGTGAGGAGTCAAAGTTGGGAAGACAAGAGCAAGTAATATTGTTGCGTAAGTACACACAATATGCACCTATGACTTATATATATATATATGCCTGAGCTCTGGAACTCTCTCTCAGAATCAGTCTTTCCCTCTTCCTATGACTTAAATTGCTTCAAACTCCGTGTGTCCAGGCATTTTGGGTCGAACGTCCCTTGCTTTTGGCCCTGCCACTCTTTCAACTATGGGGGAGGCATTCGCTACACTCACATAGATAAAAAAAAAAAAAAAAAAAAAAAAAAATATATATATATATATATGCCGGTATATATATATATATATATATATATATATATATATATACTGTATATATTATATCCTACCCTCAATATCATCACCACCACCAAATTCAACCTGTTAGCCTGCCTTCACACACACACACACACACACACACACATACAAACACACACACACACACACACACACACACACACACACACACACACACACACACACACACACACACAAACACACACACACACACACAGGCACTACTGCTGAACTTTCCCTCTCCTTGGTGTCAGCTTTACCTACTAACCACACACCTATTACGAAAACGGTACGGGCACACAAAAAAAAAAAAAAAAAAAAAAAACTAACAAAAAAACGCTCGTACACAGCTGGTGGTGTGAGTCATGTTATAGCTGGCAGGGTAAACTTCTTGCATTGCAACATTAAGGGGCGATATTTGTTATTTGTATATCTAATTTATGTATTTATTTACTTTTGGTTTAGCTTCCTTCCTAGACCACCATCAAGCTTAATAAATACCTCCAAGATATATTTCTACTTTTTCCGACAGAAAAATTACTTGGCCGACTCCTCCTAAATTGCAGGTTCGCTATCGCTCGCCAGGAAAAATCGACACCTAAATGGCAAGAAAGGTCTTGAAAGCACCAAGCTAATGAGGCAAATGTCTAAAATTTTCAAAATGTAACGGGTTAGGCATGAGGGAGAAGGGGGTCCAGAAAACGAGAAGAACATGTATTGTATATTGACGGTCAAATGAGTCATAGTGGCCATGACACTTCTATATTGCACTGACTGTTTTTGCAATAGGTGTTATTTTTCTGTACCCCTCCTCCCTCATGTTTAGCCTTGTTAGTTTTTGAGAAATTTTAAGGCGTTCACCCTATTAGTTTGGTGATTTTAAGACATTTCGCCCCATTTCTTTGTCAATTTTAAGATCTTTCGTGGCATTTAGTGTCGATGATTTTCCTGGCGAGCGATAGGGAGCCTGTATTTTATCTTTAATTATCTTTATAATTTGCATAAATGATCTTCTCAACTGTACCTCCAGTCCCATCCATTCATACACAGACGACTCTACATTACACTACTCAATTAGTTTTCCAGAACGCCCCAGCAAGCAATCCCTCATAAACAAACGTGATGAAGCCATACAACACTTATCTTCTGATCTAACTACTATTTCCAATTGGGGCAGAGAACACTTTGTTGCCGTTAATGCTTCCATAACCCAATTTCTCCATCTTACTACCAGTCGGGAACACCCAGAGGACTATCCCTTATACTTCAACATTACACAAATCAATCCTTCATCTTCTCTCAATATTCTCGGTGTCTCCTTTTCTTCTGCTCTCTCTTGGAAGGACCATATTACCAGTCTTGCTAAGGCAGCCTCCCAGAAGCTGGGTCTGCTCAACCGCCTCAAGTTTTTATTTTTGTATTTTATTTTTTCTATGTGAGTGAGGAAGACAAAAGGCAGAACTGCCTGTAGCGAGTGCCTCCCCCAGAGTGCGTCCTTGTTTTGAGTATTGTTCACATGTGTGGGGAGGATCCTCTCACACCACACTCCTAGACAAAGATCACCAACTCTGCAATCTCTCTCTCTTCTCCGCAATGTTACATCTATCTCGCTATTCTATCGCTACTACAATAATCAGTGTTCCTTAAAGCTCTCCCTCCGTATACCACCTCCTCTATGTACGGCCCATCTTGCAACACAATACCAACCATACCCTGTGCAACTCTTCAACTCAAGAGTGAAACAATAATCCAAATCGTTCTTTTATTCAACAGCTGAGCTCTGGAACTCTCTCCATGAATCAATCTTTCCCTCATCCTATGACTTAAATTGCTTCAAACTCCGTGTGTCCAGGCATTTTGGCTTGAATATTCCTTGATTTTGTCCCTGTCTCTCTTACGAAACTGGGAGAGGCACTCGTCACAGTCAGTTTTGCCTTTTGTCTCCCACATTCAAATAGAAAAAAAAAAAAAAAAAAAATAAATTATATATATATATATTCGCCTCTCCCGAAAAACTTACACATTTATCTCGAAGGGAGGTCTTGGGGGATTATTATTATTATTATTATTATTATTATTATTATTATAATTTGTTTGTTTATGTATTTATATTAGGGAACAAACTATATACGAACTTATAATAATAATGGTAAACAAAATTCTCCTCTTAATGATACCCCGAGAACTGTAAGAGAAAAGAGGTGGGGGTAAATACAGATGTCTTGATGAAACACACACACACACACACACAACCACACACACAACCACACACACACACACACAACCACACGCACACACACACAACCACACGCACACACACACAAGCACACACACACAACCACACACACACACACACACACACATACAACCACACACACAAACACACACACACACAAGCACACACACGCACACACACAAGCACACACACATATAACCACACACACACACACATGCTATTACGTTTTGCTCGCCCTGCACTGTAATTATGTCTGCCAAATGTTGAGTAAGGTATGTGAATGTACAATCGTATCTGGAAGACTCACTTGGCTTTCAAATATATATAGAGTTTGTTAGAGGAGATTATCTACTTATTTAAATATAATTATTTTTGTAATATAAAAGTTGAGAGTATGTGTATGTTCATTATGGTTCCCAGTCCTATACGTCATTCATTTTATTGAAACTAGAAATATCTTACAAGAGCAGCCCATTTCCAGACAGGTTAAGGGAACATTTGCATGTATATTTGTTTGTTTATATCAAATTATTATTATTATTATTATGATATATTATTATTATTTTTATGATATTAAATATATTATTATTTTTTGTATTATTATTATTATTTTATTATTATTATTATTATCACTTTTATTCTAATATATAGCTTTTTAGTTTCCTCCCTAGACCGCCATCAAGCTTTTAGAAAATACCCCCCCAAGATACTCTTTCGAAATAAATTAGAGCACCTTTCGGTAGAAGAAAAAAACCCAGGCCGAAGGCCAGCTCCTTAGAAATAGCAGCTTAGCTAACGCTCGAAAGGTCTTAACATCGCCAAACTAATGGGATGAATGCCTTAAAATCTCAACACTATTGAGGCAAAGAGAAAGAATGGCTCCAGAAAACCCTAACGTTATGCACAAAGTTATGACAAAGTTCCCCACAAACGTTTACTGCTAAAACTAAAAGCGCATGGAATACATGACGGTGTGTTGAAATGGATAGCAAATTGGCTCTGCGACAGTAAGCAAAGAGTAGTCATAAACGGTAAGGCATCTAAATGGACCAATGTAAGTAGCGGGGTACCCCAGGGATCGGTACTAGGACCAATTATCTTTCTAATTTACATCAACGACATAGATGAGGGTCTCACCTGTACAATCTCAAAATTTGCTGACTATACAAAAATTGCAAATAGCGTACTCTCAAAAGAACAAGTTGACGATATGCAACACAATCTAGATAAGTTGTCACGTTGGGCCCAAATTTGGCAAATGAGTTTCAATGCGATAAATGTAAAGTACTACATATCGGATACCTATATGAGAAAGCAAACTATTCGATGAATGGCACTCAGCTTAAGAATGTAAACAGAGAAACCGATCTGGGAGTAACAATATCGAGTAACCTAAAACCGAGTCAACAATGTTCAGAAGTTGTTAAGAAAGCAAACAAAATAATTGGCGTTATAGGCAGGTCATTTGAGCATAAATCCAAAGAAGTTATCCTAACCCTTTACAATTCCTTAGTCCGCCCTCTTCTGGAATACTGCGTTCAATCCTGGTGCCCTTATTACCAAAAAGATATAGACAAGCTAGAACGAGTTCAACGTAGAGTTACCAAAATGATACCTAGCCTAAAGAACAAACCATACGAAGAGTCTTAGAGAATTAAATCTATTTCCTTTAACACAGCGCAGATTAAGAGGCGACTTAATTCGAGCGTTCAAAATCATCAAAGGCATCGACAATATGAACTGTAGTAAGTACTTCACTATCGACCAATCTAATTACACGCGGGGAAACGGTTGCAAAATTATCGGTAAATCTTTTAAATCGCACGATTCTAAGAATTTCTTCTTCAATCGAGTTGTCAACTTGTGGAATGGGCTTCCCCGAAACGTTATAGACTGCAGCACCGTTGATTCATTTAAACTTCGCCTAGACAAATATCTTGCATCAAACCCGCGACTGACTGCGTTTGTAAATGAAAAACTTTATTTTATCCCCCCCCCCCTCAGTTACTAACCCATCTATCCCCTACTAACTTTCTAATCCTGCCACGGACATTAGTTCCAGGGCAGTAGTTCCCTTTCCCGTTTTCCCTTACCCACTCTAAACCACTGTTTGGACAATTGATCCTCAGTGTTTTGGAGGACAAGCAGCTAGAAGGGTCACCAGATATGTTGTTGCTTGATTTCCTTTGTACTTTGTACTCCTTTGTACTTTGTACAATAAGTATCTACTACAACTCAAATTAATTCTAGTAGTCTTCTTTCATGATTGGCCATGAATTAAATTATAAAAAATATCTGGTTACAGAAAAGTAATAAAGTTTATATCTTTTCCAGTTAAGGTGAAATATGTATAGACTTCTTCAAATTACTTTGGTTAATACATTGCATCATAGAGGGCCACGTAGTACAAGCCACAAGCAACATAGCCTCTGCTTGCTATGTATCTCATTCTAGACGTCATTATTATAAAGTCTATAAATCATTTCACGAACAGGAATAATTAATGAATCGTGTAATTGGTAAGGTAACAACAGTTTTCTGGCCTTATGTATCAAGGAGATTATACCTTTTCCCTCCCCCACTCTGTTTCTCTGCCAGCTGGGAGCTCGGGGGACGTGAGGGTGAAGGAGAGCCAGAGCATTACGAAGGGAAAACAGGACCAAAGACTCCTTGAATTCATATGCTAGACGATACTAATGTCTTAAACAATACATGTTACAATGCAACCGAATAACGAACAATAAACTTGTGACTAATATCAAAGCACGAAGGGAAAGGTGGATACTAAATTAATTGCAAAATCCATAACTCAACATATACAAACAAATCAATTTCAAGGATTTAAGCGACAAAGAAAATTATGGAATGTGATTATTAAAACTTATGATTACTAAGACAGAATAACACTGAATAGATGACAGCAAAGAAAACATATCCAATACAGATAAACTAACATTAAATCAATATATTTAAGGATATCGATAGTACTTCGAGAACAACCGAGGAGGTTTCTTAATCTTCTTAAATTTGATTGACTGAAATAAAAGTATAACGTCATCTAAATATAAATCCAATAATTCTTCGAAAGGGGTTATGAATAATACACTTTTAACTGATCATTAAAGCTCCATTGGTTTTCACTCCTCACTTATTAGTCAACAAACACCCAGTGACCCCATCTCCTCTCTCTGAATAAGGTCACAGCATGAGTCAAAGGAGGTCAGCGTGAGTCCTAACCCCCACCACCAACTCCCCAACATTGACCTTACATGACCCTGTATGCACCTGGCTAGCTGACTCACCACCTACCCAGGCAAAGAAGGAAAACAAAGGAGAAGGACGAGAAGACAGTGATGAATAAGAAGAAATAGAAACAAAGTAGAAGGAGGAAACTCAATGGTGAATACGTAATAGAAACAAGGGATAATGAGGACGAAGAAGAGGAGAAGACCATGGTAAATAGGAAGAAAACATACAGGAGAGAAAGAGGAAGAACATGAGAAGACAACGCTGAATAAGACGAAATAGAGACCAGAGGACCTCCAGAGGACTATCCCTTATTCTTCAACAATACAAAAATCAACCCTTCATCTTCCCTCAATGTTTTCGGTGTCTCTTTTTCTTCTGCTCTCACTTGGAAGGACCATATTACCAGTCTCGCTAAGGCAGCCTCCCAGAAGCTGGGTGTGCTCAACCGCCTCAAGGGGTTCTTTACCCCTGCGCAGCTACTTGCTCTGTATAGGGGCACAGTGCGTCCTTGTATGGAGTATTGTTCACATTTTGTCTCGAACGTCCCTTGATTTTGGCCCTGTCACTCTTTCAACTATGGGGGAGTCACTCGCTACAAGCAGTTCTGCCTTTTGCCTCCCTCAATCACATAAAAAAAAAAAAATACCCTTTTCATGTACATAATTGCTTAGAGTATAGACTGCAAACGGTTGATGCTTATGAAGGTGAAAATAACGACAAATTTGCTAATGATGCCGAGAGAAGGGAAACCATCCACGAATATATTTCCGTCACGAGACTATAAGCTCCAAACCGGGAAACCCCCTCTTACCCCTCCCTTGTAACCTATTTCCCCTTGACTTTTTATATCACGGACTATAATTAAAGATTACGACCGGTGGAAATGATGTTGAGTGCCACTTAAAATGATGTTGAGTGCCACTTAAAATGATGTTGAGTGCCACTTAAAATGTTCCCTTTTGGTTAAACCCATTTCCCCTCCAGTTTGTGTTTCATATAATATTTATATTTCAATATTGTTTTAAAATCCTGAAATCGTTAGGTAAACCTCGAGTTTGGTGAATATATGACATAAAATATTTGGTTTCACAATTATATATTTTTCAGCCGATGACTATAGAATTGGCCAAACAAATGTACAAAGGCATGTTTGTTATTAGTTGTGAACAAAATCACAGGTACTAAGATAAGGTTAGATAATATTAGGTGGAGATATACTTAATAATTAGGATGTATGAAGCTAAATAATATTTGCTTAGGTTAGTTGGGGTAGGTCAGTTTGAGATCAAACTGATCGGGAATGTAGTTGAAAAGAATGCATGGTATTTGTTTAATTGACGATGGATTTAAATATATATATATATATATAATGATATCTTGGTATCCAGTTTAAATATACTTGAATAATGCTCACGATTCATTACGCCAGTAGTGCTATATTTATATATAATCATGTCGTATCAAGTTATAGAAAGGATAGAATCAGTAGCAAAAGAAAATATCTAGTGATATCATTTTCCCTTTCTTTAACCAATAATTCATGCTAATAGCATATTTCTTAATCGAGAATCGTAAAAGCCACATTATAATTGCAAACACTAAAATTAATATGATATAGAATTATTGCACATGTTAATACGTTATTAATCATATGTCTGGGTATTGTTGATTAAACTCCTAACATAAGAATGTAATATCCCACAGCTTCGTGTCATCATGGTTATATGTTATATTCACCTGGATGAGACAATGCTACACTATCTAAGATTAGCGTTTCCATATTTCGTGTCAGCAGCTTACTATAACTAAAATGACATACATAGGAAACAAACTAAGGGTCCTGTCAGCCACGCGTGCGTGTGTATGTGAGAGAGAGAGAGAGAGAGAGAGAGAGAGAGAGAGAGAGAGAGAGAGAGAGAGAGAGAGAGAGAGAGAGAGAGAGAGAGAGAGAGAGAGAACGAGAGAGAGAGAGAGAGAGAGAGAGAGAGAGAGAGAGAGAGAGAGAGAGAGAGAGAGAGAGAGAGAGAGAGAGAGAGAGAGAGAGAGAGAGAGAGAGAGAGAGAGAGAGAGAGAGAGAGAGAGAGAGAGAGTGAGATATTTGATATACAATTTGCCCCGAGGGTGAGTTTAATAGGGCTCCCCATCCTGTGAAGGACAACCACTAGTAAAACTATTCAAATTGCTCAAAGAGCCATTATTCCACTGAAACAGCAGCATCGTCGTCTGGATATATTCATATTTGTGACAAATGCAAAAACTAAGTTATGTGAAGAACACCGGCCATATACTGTACTTAGTTACATCCATGGATATTAAGATCTTGGTGAGTTGAGTATTCACAAGGGACAATCATACGTAATCATTGTAAAATAACATATCTCAAAACCTAAATCTATTAAGTATTCGTGAATTATAGTTTGCAAAACAATCATATGAAGAACTTGAATAATGCAGCATGAGCCTATTTTACTAATCATAATATCAATACATACGTAAATAACAACAAATGTAGCTTACATTACTTAATCATCTTGCATAGTAGATACAGTTGCCAGACAAGTTGCTCTCCTCCCGACTACTTGTTATGTTAATATATAGAGGAGAATGAATCAATAAGACCAAAGTGTCCTTATTATGCTGACATTATGAGGGGGAGGCCAGAGACGTTGGCAGAGCGACAGTGAGAGTGAGAGAGTTAACGATAAGAGATTTTGAGGGCCCAAGGAGGGAGGAAGCAGAGTAGAGGGTGAGATGAAGGAAGAGGATAAGGAAGGGAGTGGAGGGAAGGGGAGAAAGAGGGAGCCAGAGAGAGAGAGGGAGGTAGCGTTGGAGATGAATGTATTTGATATATATGTTATGCACAGAACAGACATTACAGAAGTTAGGCCCAGGTGTTAGGTCTCTTGGTTCATGTTTCACTCTTCACTGTTTATCATTGAATTGAAATTGTGTTTACAAATTAGGATTTTTCAGATATGTTAATAGAGTTTTCTTATTGATTTGGTATATGTATATACAAGGCTCATGATTATTGGCTTAACAAAAGACATGTATGTATATACAGTATGTATATACTGAGGCACATGCCCCATTGCTGGGGGTGGCTGAAACGAGATAGAGCCCGAACAGAAACATTTAAAGTTCCTATTCTCAGGGTACGGGACCACTTTCGCTTTCCCTCGCCCCTTTCTCTGTCTCTTTGAATTGAAGAATTATACACGGGGAGGAGGATTCCTAGCTCCCTGCCCCCAGAAGGAAATGTAGGGCAGTAAAAGAGACACAGAAACGGCTAAGGCTGGGTAGAGGATGCCAAACCTCACTCTGGATAGGACCAGCCCTCACCCACAAATTAATTAATGACGGACTGATTTCATATATAAGCTCTATAAGATGTCCAATGTTACAAGCAGTTTTGCCTTCTGTCTCCTTCATACACATATACAAAAAGGATCCATTGACGAGTGTTACTTGGAGAGGGAGTGAGGTAGTATAAGAATTCAGAGAAGATAGTGAGGATGAGGAGGCAGTCAGTCACACGGGCAGGAGGAGGGGGGGGGGGGTTGAGAAAGAGAGAGAGGGGGAAAGGGAGAGCTAGATTATCATGTGGTATCTATTTATACATGTTGTTGTTGTTGTTTTTTGTGTTGTTTTATTGGGGGGGGGGGGGGGTTGTGTTACTTTACGTATGTCTTTAATTACATTATAACCTGCATGTATATTGCCTGATCTTCAATAGTCGTTAACTGGTGGTTCCTGTATTCCTTAATCATTTGACATTCAGTATAGAATGATGCAGAAAGCGTTTGTTGGGGGCTGTAGAGAGAGAGGAGTGGCACACCCTACTCACAAACATGTAAATCATATAAAAATTGCACATATTAGCATACGCCTGATTACATACATAATCTGAACGAGAGCAGAGGAGAGAGAGAGCGAGAGTGAGTGAGTGAGTGAGTGAGTGAGTGAGTGAGTGAGTGAGTGAGAGAGAGAGAGTGTGGTGAATAAGTGTTTGCTTGGGTGAGTTTTTTTGTGGGTGCTCGTGCGATAGTGCGTATGTTGCATGCTTGCGCAAAACAAATGGGGTGTAGTGCGGTTACAAATTCGGAACATGGAGTGAATAGATCGCTTTTACATGAACACAAGAATGCAGAATGTTTACTTATGATATGTAAGCATATAAAACTGTATTTTGTTCGCTAGTAGAGTGCGCATTATTTATTTGAATGGAATTAATTATGTAAAATGTATTATTATAAGCATATGCCTAATTTACAGCTAATTACTACCAGTAATACATAGTTTATTCATACTTCAATTTAAGCTTCCATATATAATTTTCACCTGCATTAATCCCTGTTCAGTTGATAACGAACATTGGCCAATTATTTCCTTGATAATTCACCCCACTCATACATTTTAACTTATGCTTTGCAGAAATCTATATTACACTTGTTTAAGTTATAAAAGGCAAACATATGTTATGATCGGTTAAGGAAAATATGTTTTGATATATTAAGCCAGACTCCAACATATTAGGTATTCTAAGTCACACATATATATATTCAGCCAGACTCCAACATATTAGGTATTCTAAGTCACACATATGTAAAACTAGGGTTAATGTAATAGCTGAACTAGTCATGGAATGAGTTGGTAATGAATGCTCTTCATTCCTGTTTCTCAAAGATTATAAGTGTGCATGGTATTTCTGACATAAGTGTGTGTGTGCGCGTGTGTGATTTAGAGTGTGCGTGCTTCTGTGAATGCATGTCTATCTCCGTATCTCTCTCTCTCTCTCTCTCTCTGTATGTATGTATATATGTATGTAGGCTATGTATGTATGTAGGCTATGTGTGTTTATCCCATCCCAAGGACATACACAGCCGTTCTCGTGTACACATTACTTGCCATTCCCTGCCAGCTTGTATATTCTCATCACCCATGCCTTGTCAGTCTTCCTAGAATAGCTAAACGCCATAATATTTCCTGTTATGGATGTGTGAGAAAATCCTGAGACTTATTAAACCAAAGTGAAAGTAAACCATCAATGAAATACTACGCATTCATAACTATTGTTAGGGTTATTATGTCATGAAGAAATGTAATTTTGTCAAGTTGAAGCAAAACAATCTTAAGAGTGATACCATATTAATAAGTCGTAATGAAAGCCCCTCTTCATGTAGTGTTAACTTCATGATTAACATAGGCTTAGTAAATAGTAAAATAAAAATTATCGATTTCCTTCCCTGCCTCTTACCACCAAGGACATTTATAAAACTACACTTTTAAGAGAGGGAAGATATAAATTTTCCTCGGCCACATGTGAAAACTAGATTGGAAGGAGAAGAATTAACTATTTCCCTACGTGTAGGGAAAAAACTCATAAACCTTAAGAAAGCTTACATAATTGCATGTTGTTCATATCTGTGATAATGTGTGTATGTGTGTCTGTGTGTGTGTGTGTGTGTTATTCACTTTTCACTTGCTTGTTCGTCAAGGGGAATCCACGCAATGCGAGCTAAGCTCATTATTATTGCGCCTCCTTAACTGGGAATGTATTGCGTGAAATGCATGTGAAGTGTTTATGTATTGTTGGAATGCTGTGGATGTGTGTGTAGTCTGTATTTTAGCCAATTGGCGACATCTGGAAACGAAGGCTTAGGGTTAATCTGTACGATACCATTCTCACTACGGTACCAGTCTCACCCGAAGGCTTAGGTTGACCAGTAGCTTAGGTTGACCAGTACGATACCCATCTCACCTTGTAACCGATCACCAACCCCAGATGGGACGTCACAACTTCGTCCACTTACACCAGGTTCCTATTTATACTGCTAGGTGAACAGAGGCTACACCGTTAGGAGACTTGCCCAAATGTCTCTCCCCCGCCCGGGTCTCCAACCCGGGACCTTCTGGTTGTGAGCCAGACGCGCTATCAGTTACGCCACGGATGTGTGTGTGTGTTTTACGATACTTACCTGAGAATATGTCAGAGAAAACAACGAAGGCGCACGTGTTTCCAGAAACACAACCATAGATTTTGTTTTAGTCAGTTACATTCGAGTTAAACCATAGCAATGCAGATTCTGCTCCCGTCGATAATGTTATATACATATATTTTCGCATTTAAAAATACATTACAATTACTTTTTGAACTTGTGAACACGATTCCATTAATTGTCAATTAACTTATCAAAACAAGACAATTATCTGCCGTGATATAATTGCTTTTACAGTTACTATAAATAAACTCAATGTTGAATATAGGATCTATTTCAGTTATCTAAAATATAAAAAAAGTAAATACAAACTTAATTAATAGCGGCTCGCTGGTGTAGTGACTAACGTCTTGGACTTCCACCCAGAAAGTCCCAGGATCGAGCCCACGCTCGGCGCATTAAATATTTGTCACAAGCACTGAGTCGTTACCGTCCCTCATGAACAAGGGGATGGGGTAGTAGTAAAGGGCCCCAATGGAAATACGGCTAATCGGCCTTATTGGGCTATCCTTAGCTGGCTTAGCATGCGCTAGCTTTAAGAACTAGCATTATTATTATTATAATCCCATCGATGAATAAGAGGTAGACGATTGGATTGTGTTGTACAAAACAACTATACTGTATATATGCAAGTGCCTTGACATTATTTAACAAATCTGAAATTTTACCAGTTTATATGCAATTTAGGAAGCTTTTTATTATTCAAGAAACATTATTAGCTGATACCCAATATATGCAATTTTGCTTATTATCTTTAGTAATTTAAATAATGATAAAAGCATGTTTATGTGACTTGGATATCACACTGTTAGATGCTCAGTTTTGGTTTCGCGTGACAAAAGAGTTTCAATGCGTTGTATATACTTGCATACACAATTTTTATCATATTATAATTATACATAATAAGGCAACAAATAAAAATGTTTTTATCCACAACTAATTCCCGATGATATCCAAGAA
>CM064556.1:5960627-5983127 GCA_032716605.1 Paralithodes platypus
TTTGGTAGGCATTAGCTTACCTGTCACATTATTTAACAGATCCTCTGTTAACATGTGATCCCGTCCTGGTAACTTTGCATAGTCTATTGCATGGAAACCCCTTTCAGGATACAAGGACACATTTCATTTATATTTTCTGGTTCTTAACAGACGATTATATTCGTATTAGGAAGCAACGTGGAAGGTCAGCGGATTAATGGAAATCATGTGTACCTTAAATATTCCTATATATCCTTCCAAAGCTGTATAACATCATCTAATGATAAGTTAAATATAATATTAAAACGCGTGATAGTCTTCAAGGGGTTAATGATGATATGCAAGTCCGTAGTATTTGTAAATGACAACGTAATTGTCACTGTGATAGAAGATCAATCATCTAGGTTTTAATGGAAATGAGACACGCCTATAATCAGTGACCTATTAATCTACATTTGTAAGTGTTTATGAGCACTGATTTTTGTATTTTAATTGAAAGTTGATCATGATATATAACAACGCATTACCTATGTTTTGCTCATTCTTGTTGAGATTTATACATTGTAGAATGGATAGTCTTAACCCGTTCAGTATTTGAAGACGTGTATTCCGTGTATTCTGGCTTTCATATCACGATTTGATTTAGTTTAATAAGGAATCCTGAAAGTCAGAGAGTTAATTGAGATAATTATACAGTATATTACCTCTTCAATGTTTAGACCGTAAATAGCCTATAGTAAGAGAGAGAGAGAGAGAGAGAGAGAGAGAGAGAGAGAGAGAGAGAGAGAGAGTGGCCTATTCTTCTTTGGACGCCAATTACCAAACAACTGGGTTTGATCTTATTTTTGACCATGTAGAATGTATATTCAAAGAACAAACTATTATCTTGTACCAATCTTTCATTATGGGTATGGAGGTATGGGTATGGAGGTATTATAGTTTAACGAGAAGACAATGTAAGCGGTGACA
The DNA here is from genome assembly GCA_032716605.1 of Paralithodes platypus. Lineage (NCBI taxonomy): Eukaryota > Metazoa > Arthropoda > Malacostraca > Decapoda > Lithodidae > Paralithodes > Paralithodes platypus. Next base: position 5,961,576 of record CM064556.1, read on the forward strand.
CCAAGCTAGCGGATGTTGGCCGATATCTGCTACTATAGTATCTCTAGTGCATCGCATCAAACCCGCGACTGACTGCGTTTGTAAATGAATAACTTTATTTTATCCTCCCCTCAGTTACTAACCCATCTGTCCCCTACTAATTTCCTAATCCTGCCACGGACATTAGTTCCAGGGCAGTAGTTCCCTTTCCAATGTTCCCTTACCCACTCTAAACCACTGTTTGGACACTTGATCCTCAGTGTTTTGGAAGACAAGCAGCCTAGAAGGGTCACTAGACCTATTGTTGCTTGATTTCCTTTGTACTTCCTTCCTTTGTACTTCCTAGTGCACCGATATTACCTCACCGACCACAAGTCATTTCCATCCTAAATAGAGTCCACCACAAATTCAATTAATTTCAGAGGTATTCCCTAGGTTAAGCGCCCCATTAATTACTATTTCCATTCACCTATTCATAGCCTCCGATAGTGCAGTTGGAATGATTGTACATGCTAATATTGGTATGCAGGATTCGAAACTGCATAATAAATCGTAGGCTTGTGCAGCATTCATTAACTGTCTTCGTGGCGCAATGCATAAGTGTGTTGATTTTCGGTGTGAGCGTCCTGGGTTCGTATCCCCGGACTGCCACATGTGTTTGTTAATTTCATTAATCGAGTTTAGAAGTAAAGTTAGTTAGTGGAGAGAACATAATAAATAATCCCTTCAGCACCATGCAGTATTTTGTACCTTTTTTCTGGCTACATTAGACGATATTACGCAGTTTAAGATGGTCCTATGTTATTCAGATGGTACAGTATATTAAAATAGTATGGAAACCTTCAAATCCTAAAAGTATATAACACGCTAAAGATAATCGTCCAATGGTAACCAGAATAAGACAAAATATACGACACCGTGTTGAAGGGGTTAAGGGAGGGTATTCTGGACCCCTTTCTCCCTCATGTTTAAATCCATTAGTATTGAGATTTTAAGACGTTCGCTCCATTAGTTTGGCGATTTTAAGACCTTGCGTGCCCCTTTGGTGTCGATTATATCCTGGCAATTGACAGCAAGCCTGCAATTGAGAACGAAATGGCCTTCGGCCGGGGCATTTTTCAACCGACAAAATTCCCACATTTTTCCGAGGAGGGGTCTTGTTGGTATTTGTTAAAGCTTGATGGAGGTCTAGGGAGGGATTAAATACAAATATTTATAATGAATACATAAATAAATAAACTAATACAAATATTTATAATGAATACATAAATAAATAAACTAATACAAATATTTATAATGAATACATAAATAAATAAACTAATACAAATATTTATAATGAATACATAAATAAATAAACTAATACAAATATTTATAATGAATACATAAATAAATAAACTAATACAAATATTTATAATGAATACATAAATAAATAAACTAATACAAATATTTATAATGAATACATAAATAAATAAACTAATACAAATATTTATAATGAATACATAAATAAATAAACTAATACACACACAGTCTCCCTTAATAAACTAATACACACACAGTCTCCCTTAATAAACTAATACACACACAGTCTCCCTTAATCTCCAGCCAACCTTAGCCTATACTATAGTCTATTCACTATAAGTACGCCAAAACTGTGACAATTAACTTCTCTGTAACTCAAAACAGTCTGAAGCAAATGGGCTGAACAATTCATATACCTAATAATTGACGAATTCTTCCCAAATGGTAGATATAATAGCCGAATTGGTTAAGTCCTTTGTGAGTTATAAGATGTCAGGATTTGGGCCCTAATTATAATTACTAAACTATAATCCAAGAGGCTGAAACAGCACGAAATAAGTAGTGTGCGATAAGTAGTGTGTAAACTGTAGAATATTTACCAGGAGCACAGTGATAGGCATGGATATTCCAAGTTGTGCCTGTATGATTTTATAAACAATACCCTACAAAGGCAAAATTACCACTTTCAAGTTAATATATACATTTAGTTAGAAACTGACATTAATAATAATAGTTGGGAAAAATACATAAATGTATAAAGAAGAGATAGACCGATAACAAAATATATATAGATAGAGAGAGAGAGAGAGAGAGAGAGAGAGAGAGCGCGAAAGAGAGAGAGAGCGTACCCCAAGGTCAGAAGGTGAGAGGGACAGTGAAGGAGTGGAATAGGTCAGGAGTTGAGGGAGAAGAATGTGTACAGACATGAGCAAAAGTCCTGCATACCTTTATTTGTTGATTCTTGGTTGTCTCTCTCTCTCTCTATTTATATATATATATATATATATATATATATATATATATATATATATACACAGTATATATATATATATATATATATATATATATATATATATATATATATATATATATATATATATATATATACACAGTATATACATATATATAAATATGTATGTATAAAGTTCTTAACACTTACGGTACGGGCATATTTCCGCTATATTAGGGCTCATTCAGGCAGTCCTGAATGATTGAGCAAGTGGCTGAATGAAATTAAATATATTCAGCCAAAAACTAGAAGAAAATAGCTTCAAAATGACACCAGAGGTCAAGCCTTCCCTTGAAAGCATTTATTGTGTCGCTCTCCACCACTCTCGCTGGTAGTTTAATCCCACTCTGTCACCACACTGTAGGTTAAGAAACTCTTTGTGACATCTAGGTTTGCCTTATTTGTTTTTAATTTCATTCCATGTTCGTGAGTTTGAGTATTATTATTGAGTATTATTTTAGTATTATTATTGAGAGAGAGAGAGAGAGAGAGAGAGAGAGAGAGAGAGAGAGAGAGAGAGAGAGAGAGAGAGAGAGAGAGAGGGCAGATATCTGACAAATATTTAACGTCAAAAGCAAAGATAACAACAAGAGAGGATAATGTCAGTCAAAATATCAGTAGAGAGGTTAAGTCTCATGAAAACAAGCTTTTAAACTGGATTTCAGAAGACAGGAGAGGATGAGAAAGGGGAAGATAGACAATAAGACAGGCAAAGGACAAGGAGGGGAAAGAGAAGAGGATGTTAAGGGAGGGTATTCTGTCGATAATCATGATAACAGTGAAATGTTTGAGATTGATGGGATTATGGGATGGAAAGTAGACAGAATGATGGAACTGATCGTAAGGGAGAGTGGAAAAGGAATGGAGAGAGGAATATAAAATTAGGCAAATAATATACGCATAAACTGTAATGTAAGGAATAAAAGGAAGGCGAGATAGAATACTAGAACAACAACTGAGGGAGAATGGTGGCTAAGCAGTGGGAGAGGAAAGGACAAGTAGAATGAAATAAATTAAGAAATATTTAGATGATCAGAAAAAACAAAGCTTGGAAGAAAGTAGGAATCAAAAGAAGAATGTGAAAGAAAGTAGGACTGAACACATATTTGTGAAAAGGAAGTTAGGGTGGATCAAAAGAAACGAAGGAGAAATACTAAAGGTATTTGCAAGTGAAGGGTGGAACGAGAGAGAGAAGAAGGAGTCGGGGAAGGAGACGGGATGGAATAATGAATGAAAAGGAAGGAGACAAGAGGTTTAGGAGGGAGAGAGGAAGGAACAGTAGGTAAGGAGGGAATGGGAGAGAAGGAAGAAACAGCTGGTAACAAGGAGACGGGATGGAACAACAAGTTGAAAGGAAGAAGGAACAAGGAGGCTTTATGGAAGAATAAGGGAAGGAACAGGAAGTATTATAAAGAAAGAAATTAAGGAGGAGAAAAATAAGACAAGGTTTGGTAAGAAGAAAGTCAGGAAAATTAGGGGCAAAGACAAAACAGAAGGTTAAGGAGATATGTTTATATACTTGTCTATTTTATATATGTTTTGTTTCAGTGGCCTCCCTAGTCTTCCATCATGGTAAATAATAATAAAATATATATATATATATATATATATATATATATATATATATATATATATATATATATATATACTTCTTTCTTTCCAGCCGAAGCCCGGTTCCTACTATATTACAAGCTCGCTAACGCTCGCCAGGAAAAATCGACACCTAATTGAGGACAGAAATGAGGACAGGTCGTGGGAAGAAGAAACGGGAAGGATGGAACACAACATAGAATGGAAGGAAGAGAGGAATCAAGAGTGGATGCATAAAGGAAGGTAGACATTAAGGAGGAGATGTATGGGAAGAAGGAAGGAGTGAAGAAGCAGGTAAAGCGAAAATCCGTAAAGTTTAGCAGGGCAGAAGACATACAGAGTAAGTTAAAGGGAAAACCCAAACAAATTAACTTAAGGAACAAAACAAACAGAAGGAAGATAGGAACAACATGTAAGTATCAAACAAGAAATGTTCAAGTGAAGGGTGATAGTGAAGAAAGTAGGTGGAGTCGTGAGAGGAGACAGGAAGGCGTGAGAAAGGGTAAACATTGGATAGAAGGGAATACAAGAAACTATTAGTAAAAAATAAAGGGAGGACGAAGTCCAAGAAGGAAGAGAAAGAGGGAGATGGAACGAAATTATGTAAGGACAGAATCACGAGGAAAGGAAAGAAGAAAGGGAAGAAGGGGGAAGCAGTGGATAGGGAAGAAATGTGGATGTAACATTAGAAATGACGGAAGAAAGTATAGAAGGCAAACATGAGGGAATACTAGGGAAGAAGGAAGAAAGGGAGTATCAGATGTGAAAGAAGGAAGGGTGGGAGGTAGAAGGGAGGTGGGGTCATGGAAGGAGACAGGAAAGCGTGAGTGAAGGTTAGTATTGGACTGAGAATGGGTAAGGAAATAAATAAAATTAGCTTTTATAATATTTCACCATATGGACATAATTATCAACACTGTTTTTCAACAGTAATATATGGCAATACGTGCAAGGAAAAATACACTAAAGTAAATACAGTGGAAAACAACTAAAACATGTGAAATTATTGTAGTTTATAATAATCGACATCGTGAAAACAGCGAAAGTACAAAATAATCTAGCAACATTGATAGTTGAAATGTAAAAATGCTAGATATGATATGCATATTTCAAGGAAGAAAATAGTTTATGCAATCCTATTCAGAGAGGTAATGATGCAGACATATTGTGAGATCATTAATGTTTAAAGTTCACATATATACAATTAAGAGACAAGTATATACAGTAAAAGGAATGTATTATATTAGCATTGAACGAAAATATTATGTGGTGTTATTACGAACATTGCTTATTGTTTTACTTCACAATCATATTGTATAGGTTAATAATATGACTGCAAAGAGGTAGTGCATATTTATATATACAGTATATACATAACATGTATAAACATAATGGTGTTATGTCAGCTTGAATAACATGAACAATGTCTTTATCGCCCTTAAAGTCTTACATTTAGGAAAGATCTCTCACTCTCTCGCAGGTAGACTAATGGGTTACATACACGACTGCAATAATACTTTGATCTCTGTCCCATGAACTGTTAAAGCAAGATTTGACCGTTGTTTAATAATACCAAAGATATTTGGAGAAGCGTGTGTTTATTAACTCTTTGATTCCTGGAAGTCCAACTATGATAGGATTCAATCGTTTGGTGGCAGCAAAAAAAAACAAAAACACAAAAGTAAAAATAAATAAAATAAATGAAAAGTCTTTAAACGATAAAAAATTACACTGAAAATCACTAATTCTTTAGTTGCATTATAAGCTATATATATATATATATATATATATATATATATATATATATATATATATTTATTTTATTTTTGTCATCATCCTGTGCATCTTCTTGCTCTGAATAGCGGCACAGTGCGCCCATGTATCGAGTATTGTTCGCATGTGTGAGGAGGTTCCACCCATACCACACTTTTCAAAGGAGTGGAGTCAAAATAATTTCACATCAACTCAATTCCTCTTACTAGTTCCCTACAATCTCTTTATCCATACCACAATGTTGCATCTATTTCACTCTTCTATCGCTCTTACAGCAATCAGTGTTCTTCAAAGGTCTCTCAGTGCTTACCCCCTCCCTTGCGGCGAGTGCGAGCCACCCGCCTTTCAACACAATCTTACTCCTATTCTGTCCAACCCAAGAATTAGCAAATTTTCAGTCTTTCTTCTATGCAGCAAGTGAACTCTGGAACTTTCTCCCTCAATCAATCTTTCCTTCTTCCTGTGACTGCTTTAAACTTTGTGTGTCCACGTATTGTTTATGCCAACGTCCCTTGAATTTGGCTCTTTATCACTCCTTTGGCTTTGGGGGAACACTCGCTACAGGCAGCCTGCCTTTTGTTACCTTCATATATATATATATATATATATATATATATATATATATACAGAGAGAGAGAGAGAGAGAGAGAGAGAGAGAGAGAGAGAGAGAGAGAGAGAGAGAGAGAGAGAGAGAGAGAGAGAGAGAGAGAGAGAGAGAGAGAATGAATATGGGAGCTCTTTCCTTAACTGAAGAAAGTAGCATATTACTAACAGTAACTTAAGAGTGTGTCATTGTAGTTACAAACTTCAATATAATAGCTTATCCCTGGAATACAACGTGCGTGTGTGTAATAATAATAATAATAATAATAATAATCGGTTTATTTCAAGCCGGCAGCCAATGGGGCTGAAAATACACAGACTTAACCTAGATCTTATCCTAATGGATCAACAGACTGATCCTGGCAGCTAACGAGAGCGCCTACATACTCCCAAGGGAGTAGGACGTGGGCAGGAGACTTTGTGGTTCCCCCGAGACGATCCGCCCAGATCTTGCCTTCACGGCCAGGGAAAGTTTTTGAGAGAACTTCCCCTGCCGGCGCGTGGGATCGAACCCCCGACACCAGAGCTAGCGCTCCCAATACAGAGTACTAAGCGCGCTCGGCCACCGTGTGTGTGTGTGTGTGTGTGTGTGTGTGTGTGTGTGTGTGTGTGTGTCTGTGTGTGTGTGTGTGTGTGCTTTAGAACGTAGTATTGTCCTGCATATATGATTATTCATATCTAATATATTTGATGCAAGACAACAATATGTTTAATATATCAAAAGCGTTTTGTAATGTGACGTCACCCAATTCCTAACTTTTTGTCGTGTGTGTGTGTGTGTTTTTTTTAAAGTCTGGTACCTACACCTCAATCGAGTAAAAAAAAACAGCCCCAAGACCCCCCTTCGAGATAAATTGGTACACTTTTCGGTAGTAAATTGAAGGCCGGCTCCTTCTTAATTAGAGGCTCGCTCGCCAGAAAAACGACACTTAAATGGCACGCAACGTAAAAGATCGCCAAACTGATGGGGCGAACGTCTTAAAATTTCAAAAACTAATGGGGCTAAACACGAGGGAGAACGGGGGTCCAGAAAAAAACCCTCTTAACCCTCTCAGGATAGGAGGACGCATTTCTTCATTGTATTCTCACTATGGTGTGACGATTGTATTCAGTTAAGCAGTGCATCTGCAATGGGCACAGGAATACAGACAATACTTAGGCCATTGTGTAATATAAACACTTTCAATTACAATTAAAGAATGTTTCCATATTTGTGTCCATACAACACAGTGGAGTCCTAGATTGTTGTCATACTTCTTATATGTCTACGTCTGACATAAAACACAGGAATGCAGAAAGCGGCAAGGAGCGGCCCAGGAAATGTTGGTCTTATGTTGGTGTACATGACAGAGAAGGTGTGTTGGGGAGTGGGATAAACACAACATTTCTTAGGTGAATGGACATTTTCATGCATAGCATGCATAAAATGGCTTAATGCTTAGAAAACATTGGAAGTCAATCATTTATATAATTATGGTCTACAGTAACAATTTTCGAACAGACTGTTTGGCTCCGTTTCAGACCACCCCATTCAGCTTCATGCTCTATCCAATCCTATATATAATATGACCTTCTCAACTGTACCTCTAGTCCTATCCAACCCTATGCCGAAGACTCTACCCTATATTATTCAACTAGTTTCATATAACAATCCACCATGCAGCTACTTCAAAACTTACGGGATGAGGCCCTGACACACCTATCTTCTGATATATCAACTACTTCCGATTTGGGTAGAGAGAATCTTGGTACTTTCACTGCTTCCAAATCCCAGTTTCTCCATCTGTCTACCCATCACAATCTTCCACATGACTATCCATTATTCTTAAATAATACACAAATCAACCCTTCATCTTCTCTCAATATTCTTGGTTCCTCGTTTTCTGGCTATTCTTGGAAAGATAATATTACCACTCTTGCTAAAAAAGCTTCCTGGAAGTTAGGTGTCCCTGACCGTCTCTGTGAGTTCTTTACCCCCGCACATATCCTTGCTCTGTACTATTTTGCATGTGTGGGGAGGTTCCACCCATACCGCACTTTTCGAAAGGGTAGAGTCAAAAGCATTTCGTCTCATCAATTCACCTCCTCTCACTAATTTTCTACAACTTCTCTAGGTGCGCGAAAAGTTGCATCTACCTCTATTACAATAATCAATGTTCTTCAGAACTTTCTCAATGTATACCTCCTCTCTTGCCGAGAGTAGGTGGCACCCGCCTTTCAACGTATTCCCATCCCCTTTCTATCCAACTCTCTCACCCAAGCATGAACTAATTTTCCCAGACTTTCTTTTATTTAACAAGGGAGCTCTGGAACTCTCTCGCTCAGTCTGTTTTCCCACATCCAATGTCTTAGATTGTTTGAAGCTCTGTGTTTCCAGACATTTTGACTCTAACACACCTTGAATCTGGCTCTCTATCATTCTTTTAATTCGGGGGAGGGGGGGGGGGGGTAAAACTTGCTACAGGTGGTATTGCCTTTTGTCTCTTTCATACATGTAAGGAAAGAATATGTATAAGCATTTCTATGATAACATGACCTATCCTAATCAAACCTAACATAAACTAATCTGTGCTAACCTTGGTTGACCTACGCTATTTTATATTAATCTTAATCTGGCAAGGGGTTAAGTTGACTAGTCCGTTCATTCTAGGTTGGGGCAGAAATCGTAACCACTAACCTCTTAGAACTCAAAAAGGACTAGAGAAATCGAGCTAATATTTCTACCAAATAGGAAGACTTGGCTAGGGAATATGTGTATAAATTGACAGCTGCAGTCGATGCTGCAGTCTATAACATCTCGAGGAACCCCATTTCACAAGTTCACAACTCGATTGAAGAAGACATTCTTAGACTCATGCGAGTTAAAATATTTACCAATGATTTTGCAACCATTTCCTCATGTGTAATTTGATTGGTAGATTGTAAAGTACTTCTTACAGTTTATGTTGTTGATGCATTTGATGATTTTGAACCCATGAATTAGATCACCTCTTAATCTGCACTGGGTTAAAGGAAATATATTTAATTCTCTAAGACGCTCCTCGTATGGTTTGTTTTTTAGACTAGGTATCATTTTGGCAACTCTACGTTGAACTCATTCTGGTTGTCAATATCTATGTGGTAGTAGGGGGACCAGGATTGAACGCAATATTTCATAAGAGGACGGACTAAGGAATTGTAAAGAAAAAGGAAAACATATTTGGATTTATGCTCAAATGACCTACCTATGAAGCCAATTATTTTGTTTGCCTTCTTAACCCTCTCCGTCACATATGACGCGATCGCGTTATATGGCGGTTTCGCCCAAGATTATCATATGATGCGATCGCATCATATGAACTTAGTGAAATAGCTCAATAATAAGTTATATGACACATTTGCGTCATGTTTAGCTCAGTAAGTTAGGTAAGTTAGATAAACCTGTCGGTTGATGGCAACCCCAAATTCCTCCAACTTCTAACGGTCCCTCAGTGTGAGAAAGACTGTTGTGGGGGAAATACTGGGCGCTCGGGCAACCCCTAACTTTCGTAAGTAATATGTCTGGGAGGGTTAACAACTTCTGCACATTGCTAACTTGGCTTTAGGTTAGTCGATATTGTTACTCTCAAATCTGCTTCTCTGTCTACACTCTTAAGCTGGGTGCCATTCATTGAATAGTTTGCTTTCTCATTTCGGGTCCCGAAATGGAGTACCGGTACTATACATTTATCCGCGTTAAATCTCATTTGCAAAATTTGAGCCCAACATGACAACTTATCTAGGTTATTTTGCATATCTTCTACATGTTTATTTGAGAGTACGGTATTTGCAATTTTTGTGCCGTCTGCAAACTTTGAGATTGTACAAGTGAGGCCTCGGCCCCGGCCTTCATATATATATTGTTTTGTTTCTATGTGTATGAAAGACACAAAAAGTGTCCCCCCCAAGGTTGAAAGAGTGGTAGAGAGCCAAAATCAAGATACATTAGTGTTAATTTGTGTGTGTGTTAATGAAGTGTGGTGTGTTTTTAAAGTGTAGTGAATTGGATAGAAGGAAGAGTTGTTTGTGAGAGATAGCTGGATTACTCTTTGTGTAGGTGAGGCTCAATATAAATAATGGAGGAAGCCAGGAGTTCCAGCAACTTAGCATAAGCCTATTAGGTGTCCCCATGGTATTGCCCTGCTAGATTGGTGCCTACAATCTCTCCAACCCAAATGTTGTTTATGTAAATTAGGAAGAGAACTGGCCCTAGTACGCTAGTTACATTGGTCTATTTCGATGGTTTACCCTTTATGACAACCATTTTCTGTCTTTCATTGAGGGAATTTTCTATCTATCTCAACACTCTGCTTTGCATTCCATGCGCTTTTAATTTATTAAATAAACGTTTGTGGAGTACTTCGTCAAAGGCCCTTTGAAAAGCTTGGAAAATAATATATACATCTTTACTCTCGTCATATAGGTTGAGGATATTGTGGAAGAAGTCTAAAAGGTTCGTTAAGCAGGAACGTTTGTTACGGAAGCCATGTTGAATATCTTTGAGTATTTTGTTTTCCTTAGAGTGATTCACAAGTCTGTTTCTTATAAGTGTTTCTAGCATTTTACAGACACCTGAGGTTAAGCTAATTGGACGATAGTTACTAGGTAAAGATTTACTGCATTTTTTAAACATTGGTGTTACGTTAGGGAGCTTCCACTTATCATGCATTATCCTGGACTGTAAGGATTTACTGAAAAGCAATGCAAGTGGTTTGGAGAACCCACATTTAGCTTCCTTTAGAACTCTAGGTGAGATTGTGTTGGGTTGAGGCGACTTTTTCAAACAACAACGGCGAGGGGCGGTGCGCTCCTCGGTGCCACTAGCAGAGTGGCGAACTTCACTTTGGTGAACTTACGTAGGTGTTCACCTTGAGTGTTTCCAAACAATTCAATACTTCTCTTTCTGTAATGCTCATATTGCTTTGAATATCGGAATTATCTATCTGAACTGGCAATGCTGTAGGGATATCACTAAGGTCTTCTGTGGTTAAAACTAATGAAAATAAGGTATTGAGGGCATTTCTTATCTGTTCTTCGTCTTTGGTATAATCTTAATTCTCATCTACTAACGGTCCAATAGTTGAAATAACTCTTTTCTTCTTCCTGATGTACCTACAGAATTATTTCGTGTTTTCGTTTTTGTTTTGTTTTTTTAAACATGATTTGCAATATGAGGGATATGGCAGTGTTCCGCTGTCCAGTTTGTGAGAAGGGCCGCTGTTGATTTGGCTGCGGCTAGTTTGAGTCTGTTTGCGGTGAACCAGGCATGTAGTGTGTTGAGGTATGGTTGAAGGAGTTGAGCGGCTGTGTTTGCGTCTCTGTGTTTACGTGTGAGTGTTGTGTCATCTGCGTAAGAGGATGTGTGTATCTGGGGTGTGTTGAGTGTGGGTAGGTCATGCATGTATATAGATTTTTAAAGAGTGTTGGTGCCAAACGGACCTTTGAGGGACTCCATTTGTAAAATGTATAATGTTTGATGACTGGCCGGCAAATGTTACATGCGCAACAAGTTGTCATTGTTCAATTTGCTTCCTTGTATTATGGTCTCCAGCTGAGGCAAGTTAATGCAACATAGCCTATCGAATGCATGTTGCAAAACCTCAATGACAAGACACTTGTATATTTAACCCTTGATACCTTCATTGGCTGTATTTAGTAATATTTATATTGTTTACAGATATCTTATATACTGTATATCCGACAGAAATCTTAAACGTTTTGCTTCTCTGGAAATGTTCTTTTATTTGTCACAATTAAATATAGATGTCGGGACTATAATCTGAATAACTCGATTATCCGATCCATTCAAAGGAAAGAGTAAGTAAAATCAATGAAGCTTCATATAACCTAACTACATGAAGCTTTGTTCATAATTTTGTGTCTACAATGAATGGGAAATTTCGGAGCTTGTTAAGTATAACGAATGTGTTGCTTGAACCTCTTCAGTTATTTTACACTACATATAACTGAGTTCTTTAAAAACCCACATGGATATATTCGAGTTCATTTTTTGTTTTAATTTCTCCTTACATTATGCAACTGTAGCCTTAACATATTAATTTCTAGAACGTAACACATATCCTAAAAACATATTATTTGTGTCCTATTTAACTTAGTCGATAGATTATACTAACAAATGAAAATCAGTCAATGACATTAACAAAGCACTGCACTTTCACAATGAGTATCCGGGTATTGAAACTTTGTTTTTCATCACTAATTATGTGTCAATTACCCTTTTTCTCGTGTGTTTTTGTTTTTGTTTTGTTTTTCCCTCCGTCCCCTCCTTCCCGCCCCTGTTAAACAACCCGATTTAGCCACCAAAACTGAGGTAATGGTGCACAAAAAAAAAAAAAAAAAAAAAAAAAAAAAAAAATCCTGGCGCATCACTGTTTGCCTTTCACACCCGGATTAAAGGCGGTATCACATGAGCGATTATTTGCGGCATTTTTAAGTTATTAATTTATATTATTTATATATGTATATATATATTGTATATATATATATATATATATATATATATATATATATATATATATATATATATATATATATATATATATTACTCCTTCAATACTAATAATAATAATAATAATAAATTAATACATAAATATATAAACAAATAAGTCTTTATTTCCGATAATATTCGCTTCTCCCATTGCTGAGAACTAAAAAAAATTGTTCATAAATACTGTATGTATAGGCGGAGGAGAATACTGTATGTATAGGCGGAGGAGAATACTGTATGTATAGGCGGAGGAGAATACTGTATGTATAGGCGGAGGAGAATACTGTATGTATAGGCGGAGGAGAATACTAATAAGAACTTGTTAAAACAAAAGGTATAGTTGCGAAATACCGGGCTGAGATAGAGTCTTTGATAAAGTCATTCAGTATTTGAGAACGCATTTTACACTTTATTCTTGTTATTAGAAATGTGTATGCAAGTTAGGAAGGATCTCTAGGCATCAAAGAGGTTAAATATATCTCGATTAACACTCTAGCCTCAAAAAATAATTCCTAAACTGAATAAAATTGTCTAATAATAGCCGGAATATACTCAACAAAACATTCTCAAATACTAACATACTCATGCACTCACTCAAGTACTCTCTCTTTCTCTCACAACCATACACTTTCTCTCACACACGCATCCAGACTTACTCAAATACTCTTTCATACACACGCATTGACTATCTCAGCCTAATGAGATGACCTATATTTGTAGCTACATATTATATAATAATTATAGTATCATTAAGTCTTCAGACCATTATTATTGATAATATGCACCACAAACATACATATACACGCATACACTGAATATACTTGCAAACACACACACTCACTCACACACACACACACACACACACAAACACACACATACTACCTTAACTTAATCAGTGAACTTGTTTTATACACTGCACATTGTAGGAGTATAAAGAACATACTGTAATGAAGGCATCCGGACATTATACCCATATCGATACATACCAATACACACTCTCTCACTCTCTCTGTTTCACACACACACACACACATACACTCACTCACTCACTCACTCACACAACTCTCTCTCTCTCTCTCTTCATCTTTGCTATCCTTTCCTTCCACTTTCTCTTAGGGTTGCTATCTCCATTACAATTATGTCCTGGCCAGCTCGCAGGGATCGCAAGATCTGTGTGGCCAATGTATATATGTAAATATATGTAAATCTCTCTCTCTCTCTCTCTCTCACTCTAACAAACAAACGTTCCTGCTTAACAAACCTCTTAGACTTCTTCCACGATATCCTCAACCTCTATGATGAGATTAAAGCTGTAGATATTATATACCTTAATTTTCAAAAGGCTTTTGACAAAGTTCCCCACAAACGTTTACTGCTAAAACTAAAAGCACATGGACTACAAGACGGTGTGTTGAAATGGATAGAAAATTGGCTCAGCGACAGAAAGCAAACAGCCTAGCATAAACGGTAAGGCATCTAAATGGACCAATGTAAGTAGCGGGTTACCCAGGGATCGGTACTAGGACCAATTTTCTTTCTAATTTACATCAACGACATAGATAAGGGTCTCACCTGTACAATCTCAAAGTTTGCTGACAATACAAAAAATTGCAAATAGCGTACTCTCCAAAGAACAAGTTGACGATATGCAACAACACAATCTAGATAAGTTATCATGTTGGGCCCAAATTTGGCAAATGAGTTTCAATGCGGAGAAATGTAAAGTACTACATATCGGGTACCGAAATGAGAAACCAAGCTATTCGATGAATGGCACTCAGCTTAAGATTGTAGACAGAGAAACCGATCTGGTTATATCGAGTAACCTATAACCGAGTCAACAATGTTCAGAAGTTGTTAAGAAGGCAAACAAAATAATTGGCTTTATAGGCAGGTCATTTGAGCATAAATTCAAGGAAGTTATCCCAACACATTACTATTCCTTAGTCCGCCCTCTTCTGGAATACAGCGTTCAATCCTGGTGCCCTTATTACCAAAAATATATAGACAAGCTAGAACGAGTTCGACGTACTGTAGAGTTACCAAAATGATACCTAGCCTAACGAACAAACCATACGAGGAGCGTCTTAGATAATTACATTTATTTCCTTTAACCCAACGCAGATTAAAAGGTGACTTAATTCAAGTGTTCAAAATCATCAGGGGTATCGACAATATGAACTGTAGTTAGTACTTCACTTTCGACCAATCTAATTACACGAGGGGAAATGGTTATAAAATTATTGGTAAATCTTGCAACTCTCCCGAATCTAAGACAATCTTCTTCAATCGAGTTGTGTCAACTTGTGGAATGGGCTTCCCCAAGACTTTATAGATTGCATCACCATTGATTCTTTTAAACTTCGCTTAGACAAATATCTTGCATCAAACCCGCGACTGAGGGCGTTTGTAAATGAATAACTTTATATTATTCCCACTTCAGATTCATAAAGGATTATTGCGTATATATACTACTAAGACGTTACTCTCTTTTTCCCAGATATAGGAAAGATCACTTATAACCGTGTTATGTTACAAACCCATCTGTCCCCTACTAACTTCCAAATACTGCCACGGACATTGGTTCCAGGGCAGTAGTAACCTTTCCAATTTTCCCTTACACACTCTAAACCAGTTTGGACACTTGAGCCTCAGTGTTTTGGAGAACAAGCAGCCTAGAGGGGTCACTAGTTATGTTGTTGCTTGATTTCCTTTGTACTCCTTTGTACTCTCTCTCTGTCTCTCTCTCTCTTTCAAACACACACATACAATCACTTTCACACACACATACTGTAGACATAAATACACAACCTGAACCTCATTAATGAACCGGTTTTTTTCGGCTGAAGGTTGAGGCACTATAATCAACATAGTACTGTATAATGAAGGTTGAGGCACTATAATCAACATAGTACTGTATAATGAAGGTTGAGGCACTATAATCAACATAGTACTGTATAATGAAGGTTGAGGCACTATAATCAACATAGTACTGTATAATGAAGGTTGAGGCAGTATAATCAACATACTACTGTATAATGAAGGTTGAGGCACTATAATCAACATAGTACTGTATAATGAAGGTTGAGGCACTATAATCAACATACTACTGTATAATGAAGGCTATAATGAACATAGTACACTGTATAATGAAGGTTGAGGCACTATAATCAACATACTACTGTATAATGACTATAATCAACATAGTACTGTATAATGAAGGTTGAGGCACTATAATCAACATAGTACTGTATAATGAAGGTTGAGGCACTATAATCAACATAGTACTGTATAATGAAGGTTGAGGCACTATAATCAACATAGTACTGTATAATGAAGACATCTGAATGTATTAGCATCATATAAATAACCCATTCAAGATACGATGACGCATTTCTATTCTGTTTTCTGGCTATTATTAGACGATTATATTCAGAGTAAGAAAGGGTATAATTATGGAAAACAGAGGACCAATTGAGATAGTCTTTACCCTTTTATAAATTACATATCCTTGCTAAGCTGTTTGCAATCGCCTAATGATCGCCAAAGTAAACTGTCAATACACGGCATAATCCTCAAGGGGGTTAATATGCCCCAAAGAACTGCTAACCACTCATCGACCAGGAACTTAAATGCATAGCATGACGAAGTTGCTATAAACGATATCGATACCTCGATAATTGATATCTACTATACACCTGAATTTACGTCTCCGATTTAATACCGGTGATTTAAGAGAGTGTATAAACGACTTTGATAACTCGATAATTGCTCCTACTATACACCTGAAATAAAGAAGGGTTGGGGAGAGGGCAGTTTGCTCGTTAGACCTCCATCAAGCTTCAAAAAGATCTCAAGACCACTACTTTGAGATTTATTTCTACATCTTTCGGTAGAAGCAATCCCGGCTGAAGGCCGATTCCATCTATAATACAGGCTCGCTGTCACTCGCCAGGATGATATCGACATCTATATGGCACTAAAGGTCTTAATATTGGCAATTAAATGGGTCGAAAGGTCTTAAATGTGTCAAAGAAATGAGGCGAACGTCTTAAAATTTCAAAACAAATAAGGCTAAGCTTCACGAAATAAGGGGTCAAGAAAAAAACGCCCATTAAGTCTCCTAATAGCACCTGTGATTTGAAAGAGTCTATATATATATATATATATTTATTATTATTATTTTTTTTTATGGATCGATAAATACTGCTAATATATTGTATACCAGAACCAGGCAATTCTAAACAATTACAATGTAATTTTGTTCTATGTTCATGAAGGAGACGTTGTTGGGATGGATTAGGTCATGGCTAATTGGTAGGAAACAGAGAGTCGAGCATAAATGGTACCAAGTCAGAGTGGGGAGCAGTCAAAAGTGGTGTCCCCCAGGGATCGGTATTAGGTCCCCTGTTGTTTCTTATATACATAAATGACCTAGATTTAGGTATAACTAGTAGGATAAGTAAATTCGCAGACGATACTAAAATAGGGAGATCAATTGATTCAGATAGCGATATAGAGTGCCTCCAAAGGGATCTAGATACCTTACATGAATGGTCAGTAAATTGGCAGATGAAGTTTAACATTGACAAATGCAAGGTATTAAAGATAGGGAAGATGCAAACAAATGTTAAATATAAACTAGCTAATTTAGAATTAGAAAATTCAGACTGCGAGAAAGATCTAGGTGTGTTTGTTAGCAATGATTTGAAGCCTAGAAAAGTGTATAAGCGTTCGTAATAAGGCAAACAGGATTCTCGGGTTCATCTCTAGGAGTGTGAGTAACAGAACTGCTGATGTTATCTTAAAACTTTACTTGTCATTAGTGAGACCCCATATGGATTATGCTGTCCAATTTTGGTGTCCTTATTACAGAATGGACATAGATTCATTGGAGAGAATTCAGCGTAGAATGACAAAAATGATCCATAATATTAGAAATTTTCCGTATGAAGAAAGGTTGAAGAAATTAGGTTTACATTCGTTAGAGAGACGCAGAGTTAGAGGGGATATGATAGAGGTGTTCAAGTGGGTTAGTGGGATTAACAAAGGGGACATGACAAATGTACTAAAGCTCAGTGATAGCGAAAGAACTCGTACCAATGGTTTCAAATTAGATAAATTTCGTTTCAGAAAAGATATAGGCAAATATTGGTTTGGTAACAGAGTTGTAGATGGGTGGAATAGGCTACCAAGTGATATAGTGGGATCAAGAACGATAGGGAGCTTTAAGAAAAAATTGGATAAGCATATGGACGAGAAGGGTTGGGTGTGAAGGGGGATCAACCGGGTTGGGCCAATCAGCGCTCTGCAGACCCCCGTAATCCTGCGTTAATCTCTAACCGTTTTGGTAAGATGATCCTCAGGGTATTAGAGTGTTGAGCCTATAATTGGGCTTTGTAATTGGGGTTGTGTGGGACAGGGATCTGCCTTGCTTAGGCCAATCGGCTTTCTGCAGACTCCCATTTTCTTATGTTCTTATGTTCTTATGTTCTTAAAATACATAGCTGCCTGTAAAAATGGCCAGTCCAAGGTTGAAAGAGTGATAGAGAGCCAAAATCAAGGTGCGTTACAGGTAAATTAAGGTGTGCTTGTTAAGTGTAGTGAAATGAACTGACACCCTCTGATCATTTGCGACGCCTTACCACTGTCTTTTTTTTCTTTCTGTTTTTTTCTATATTCCAACTATTCCTCTCGGGCAAGGCTGAGAGCGTGTACACTCCATCACTGAACACGGTGAGGCCTATGAGGTCGTGTTCCAGAGACATGCGAAGCATCCATTCACGGTTCGAAGCAACTCCATCTCTGAAGCTGCTTCGCCTCTGCGCTCCACCGTCTCATCCCCTAGACTCGGACCCTCACTCTCAGAACGCCACCTATTGAGCAATTAACTCACTAGGCATTGCTCCCCTGTAGCATATTTTGAATATGGTAATATTCATACAATGTTATTTAATCAGGGAACAATGAGGGTATTTTTTTGGCATTTCGGTGTGCTGTGGTAATGCACTGAAACTCTAGGTACAACACAAATTCCATCCCAATAATATCTTCCCATTGACATATTGGGATTCGAACCCGGGTCCACTGGATTACCAGTCCAGTGGCAAGAACACTACGCCACACCTCCCCTACAACGTTTACCCCTCTCTGATAATTTACAAGGTTTACCACTCTCTGATCATTTACAACGTTTACCACTCTCTGATCATTAACAACGTTTACCACTCTCTGATCATCTACAACGTTTACCACTCTCTGATCATTTACAACGTTTACCACTCTCTGATCATTTACAACGTTTACCACTCTCTGATCATTTACAACGTTTACCACTCTCTGATCATTAACGTTTACCACTCTCTGATCATTTACAACGTTTACCACTCTGATCATTTACAACGTTTACCACTCTCTGATCATTTACAACATTTACCACTCTCTGATCATTTACAAAGTTTACCACTCTCTGATCATTTACAACGTTTACCATTCTCTGATCATTTACAACGCTTACCACTCTCTGATCATTTACAACGTTTACCACTCTCTGATCATTTACAACATTTACCACTCTCTGATCATTTACAACATTTACCACTCTCTGATCATTTACAACGTTTACCACTCTCTGATCATTTACAACATTTACCACTCTCTGATCATCTACAACGTTTACCACTCTCTGACCATTTACAACGTTTACCACTCTCTGATAATTTACAACGTTTACCACTCTCTGATCATCTACAACGTTTACCACTCTCTGATCATTTACAACGTTTACCACTCTCTGATCATTTACAACGTTTACCACTCTCTGATCATTTACAACGTTTACCACTCTCTGATCATCTACAATGTTTACCACTCTCTGATCATTTACAACGTTTACCACTCTCTGATCATTTACAACGTTTACCACTCTCTGATCATTTACAACGTTTACCACTCTCTGATCATTTACAACGTTTACCACTCTCTGATCATTTACAACGTTTACCACTCTCTGATCATTGTATCCTATATGCCAACATCGTAATTCTTGCATCATTAACTCCTTGAGGATTATGCCACGTTTTGACAGTTTATTCTGGCTAACATTAGACGATTTTTACAGCTTAGGAAGGGTCTGGGAATTAAAAGGGTAGAAACTAGCTCAATTAACCTTCTGAATTCCATATGCCCTTCCTAATGTGAATACAATCGTCAAAAACTAGCCAGAAAACAGAATATATGCGTAATAGTATCTTCAAAAGTATAAAATATTAATACAAAAAGTTATAACTGGGCATTATAATTACTTTATGGAAGTCTAGCTCTCTTAAATATGAGCATGGTACGACATCGTGGGCTAGGAATATGCTATTAACCCCTTATGTACCGGCGGCGTCTTTGTCATTCTATTCTAGCTATATTTAGAGGATTTTATGCAGCTTCAGATGGATGTGTGGTAGTATAAAGGGTTAAGTGGTATAGTTCCAAGCCTGTTAATTGCTGGAGGCCCTTTTGAAACTGAGTAAAATCGTCTATTAGTAGCCAGAATAAAGTTAAAAGGACGTCGTCGGTACAAAAGGGGTTACGAGCAGATCATTATATATATATATATATATATATGTATCTATTATTTGCTTTTGGTTTCCTCCCTAGACCTCCATCAAGCTTAAGAAAACACTCCTAAGACCTGTTTTCGAGATAAATGTGTGCATTTTTTGGTAGAAAAATGCCCCAGCCGAAGGCCGAATCTTCCTAATTGCAGGCTCGCTATGGCTCGCCATGAAAAAAAAAGACACCTAAATAGAACGAAAGTCTTAGAATCGCCAAAGTGAGGGGCATATTGTCTTAACATGTAAACACTAATGGGGCTAAGCACGAGGGAGAAGGGGCCCAGAAAACTCCCACTTGATTCGTTGTTATCTTATACTGTTCCTTATACTGTAACCTCTGTCATTTTGGAGTATCCACGCCCTCGGTTCAAGTCTAGGAGAAAACAGCTGTATACTTTGAGATGATAACGAGTATTGTAGTTCGACAGTTATTACAACTTACTGGCTACACGTTAAGAAAATACATATTCTTTTTGCCATAAAATCGAGACAGAAAATGTCATGTCATATACAACATAAGGATAGCGGTATGGCCCGACTCATGAGAGCAACAATTGCACTTGTGGGGTGTAATTATACTATATAGTGCAGCAGATATTAGCAACCAGGACCTTGAAGTTCTACTCCAATGAGACTCACAGTATAAAATGTTGCCTTGGTCGGATATAATAACTACAATGGGTCATGAATGTTGCCTTGGTCGGATATAATAACTACAATGGGTCATGCATGTTGCCTTGGTCGGATATAATAACTACAATGGGTCATGAATGTTGCCTTGGTCGGATATAATAACTACAATGGGTCATGAATGTTGCCTTGGTCGGATATAATAACTACAATGGGTCATGAATGTTGCCTTGGTCGGATATAAAAACTACAATGGGTCATGAATGTTGCCTTGGCCGGATATAATAACTACAATGGGTCATGAATGTTGCCTTGGTCTGATATAATAACTACAATGGGTCATGAATGTTGCCTTGGTCGGATATAATAACTACAATGGGTCATGAATGTTGCCTTGGTCGGATATAATAACTACAATGGGTCATGAATGTTGCCTTGGTCAGATATAATAACTACAATGGGTCATGAATGTTGCCTTGGTCCGATATAATAACTACAATGGGTCATGAATGTTGCCTTGGTCGGATATAATAACT
>CM064556.1:5988127-6013127 GCA_032716605.1 Paralithodes platypus
TATGATATTTTGACACAGCTTTGTTCACACCGTGCCCTAATTTTCGTCAATATAATGCATTACCAAAAGCTTAGAAATAAGCCACTTGTCCCTGTGTTATGAGGTTAAAGTCACACATTAATGACTAAGAAACGGACAAGCTACCGTGGCTTACCTGTGAGAACCACCAAACCATTATTGCTCCTCCATCAAACACGGTAGTTATCAGACACCACCCAACCCTATTATCGACTTTAAATTCAAGTTAAGTCAATATCAAAATAAAAATATACAAAAATACATACGTTTAGTATATTTATACTTGATATTGACAGTATTGAAGGTTGCTAGCGCTCGCCAGGAAAGTATCAACACCTGCATAACACGAAAGATCTTACAACCACAGAACTAAAGGGGTGTCTTAACATTTCAAAACTTATTGAGTTAAATTTGAGAAGAAGGGGGTCCTGAACTAAATACCTTAATATTAAACCCTAACGGTGACATCACTTCATCTACAATTCGCCCATACAAAAGCTAACCTAACCTAACCTCATATAGCCCAGCGCAGCCTAACCAATGTTAACCTAACTTACCCAAACTGCAACTTATTTTAACCTATATTATATTCATTACATAAATCAATCCAGAAATCTTGACGCCAAACCTCTATACTGTAACTTAAAGCATTGTAAAGCAAATGGGTTGTAAATTTCCACATCGATTCCCTGGGCGACTTTTCCAAAAATGGTAGAAATAATAGCTCGACTATTTTAGTCCTGTTTGAGTTATAGACATCAGTAGTCAAGATTCAGAATGTGGCCTTATTATGATAAACAAACAATAGTCTAGCAGAATTCAAAGTATTGGTGTGTCCAAAAATGCAATTAAATTAAATTCAAAAGTGTTATTGGCATGTTTACAAAATCAATATACATCAATACAAACTGAAGATGTATATCCCAATGGGGACTGATACCAAGAGGTATACATGTCCCGAATTATAATACAACAATGCATTTACTGGGGGTGCAAAAGTTACTTTTAAATTAAGAAAAGAAAACCCCTACCCCCCCCCCCCCCCCTTCCCCCCAAAAACAAAACAAAAAACATGCATGCTTGCAAATCATCAATTGTAGTAGATATAAATAAATGTTTAATCATTCAAAATATATTCTTTAACCTTGCGTTTAAAACAAGGCAGTGAGCAATTATGATCTCCTTTCAGTGTAGTTTTGTTCCAGATTTTGACTTCTTGGTATCTGAATGTTTTATAGATCATTGATGTTCTCCCAATTGGTACATTTATTTGTCTCCGCTGCCGAGTAAAATGTGAATGGACATCTTAATTAGTTGAAAACAATTCGTTTATTTCCTGAGGAACTATATATATTTTGTATATATTTATAATATAGAAACACAAAAACAAAAAAACCTAAAGAGCACAAAAAGTCTTAATATTGTCCAACAAATATGGGGCGAAAGATCTAAAATTCGACATTTCAAAACTAAATATGAAGGAGAAGGGGGTAAATATAATAGTAATTAATTCATAAATATAGTAAATAAAATAACTCTCCATAAACCATGCCTTCCATCTTCCGTATGTCTGTGTGGGCATATTGGAAATGTGCGGCATATACAGTAGAGTAAGGTTAAGAGGGGCTTATATATTATATTTTAAACAAAATTAGTTTGCGCCCTACACCTCCATCAAGCTTTAAAACACAAATAAAACAAATATTGAGAGAAATTTTGAAATTTTTCTGTATAATATGTTCCGGCCAAAGGTTGGTTCCTCCTAAATTACAGGCTCGCTATCGCTGGCCAGGAAAAAACAAACTACAGTAAATGGCACAAAAGGTCTAAATATTGAAAACATAAATTGGGTGAAAGGTCTTTAAATCACCAAACTAATGAAGCAAATGTCTTAAAATCTCAAAACTAATGAGGCTAAACATAAGGGAGAAGGGGGTCCAGAAAAACACAAATCCCAGCCGTTAACGGAGAGGTGGAGGCGTGACCCCAGGTGGCGCCCCCTTACAGTAACGGATCACTGGGGCCCCCATCACCTCAGTTGGCTTAGTTCATTTATACTTTATTTATTATATTTATTTGATTATATTTATTCACTTGCTATTATTATTATTATTATTATTATTATTATTATTATTATTATTATATATTTGTGTATATATTTACTATTTGGATGGGGTCAATGGTGGTGCTCTAAAAATAATTAGTGAGAGTTTCGATTGTCCTTGCCAATTAGAGTTTCTCTTTTGTTATTAAGTTTTGTTCCCGTTAAACCCCTTCAAACTAGAATAGTAATAAACACAACAAAAAGTACACCCCCTATCACTCCCCAAACCTTTTTTTAAGCTAAATTTACATGGATTTTATTTATTATTTATTATTTTCAGTAAATATCATCCCTTAATTTTCCCCATAATTTTGCGGCTCACTATCGGTCGTCATGATTAAATCCAACGACCTCCCCAGTAAAAATAATGATACAGTTAAGGTTATGGTGAAGGAAGAGTCGTGACCTAAGGTGGCGGTCCCTCACCGTGACTGATGACTGCGACCGTCATCACCGTGTTTGGTGGAGCCAAGGAGGTGGCACAGTCACAAATAATGGTGTTGACAGGGACAAATGTGAAGGTGTAACGTAATAATGGTGTTACCCCTACAGTCCATTCATTATATATAGGCCAGATATCGAGACCTCAAGCCTCTGTAACTACAAAAGGGCTAGATCATATGGGCTGTACATTTCCACAACTATGTCCTGGCTGATTTCATTAGTCTAGTATTTTTTTAGTTACAGAGGTTAGTAGTCAAGATTTTTGGCCTAATTATATATATATATATATATATATATATATATATATATATATATTAATCAAGTCAATATTTTTACCATTTGGGAAGAGTTAGCCAGGGTGTAGATGTGGAGATTTACACCCCATATGGTCTAGCTCCTTTTTAGTTACAAGGGTTAGGGTTCACGAGTTTTGGTCTACCTATATTATTTTTCGGGGGAATAGAAAAGCAATGATAGGAATGGGTTAAGAAGAGGGTATGAAAAGGTGAAAGGGATCAGAAGGGAGGTAACAGATGTAAGGAGTTAAGGCAGGGGACGTTTATTCAAAACCCTCGTCTCATGCTTAGCCCCAGTAATTTTGAGATTATAAGACGTTCCCACATTAGTTTGGCGATTATAAGTCCTACCGACCCATTTCATTGACAATTTTAAGACCTTTTGTGCCATATAAGAAATCGATTTATTCCTGGCGAGCGAGAGCGAGAGCGAGCCTGCAATTTCGGATCGGGACAATTATTTACCGAACAATTTACAAAACTATTTCGAAGGGGTGTCTTGGTGGTATTTTTTAAAGCTTGATGTACGTCTACGGTGCAAAGTAAAAATATATATAAAACAGATAAACACATAAAATAAAGGTAGAGGGTTGAGGGTTAGGGCGTATGGGGAGGAAGGGGCCAGTAGTTAGAGGAGAGGAGGTAGCGAGGTGTAAGGAAGTAATAATACAGGTAAGGGGACAGGTGAGATTAGGTATGTGCGAGACAGGGGAGGTTTTCATTAAGAGAGAGAGAGATACAAGGAGTTACAAGGACAATATAGCATCTCAAAGACCTTGCGGTCCATTCCGGAGCGATAATATGTTCAGTTCGCTACGATCATTACAGTGTACAAAAATACTATTTACTTTCCTCTGGAACTGCCCTACTGAAGAACTGTTTACAAATTCTGAGGGATGTTTGTTCCAGGTAGAACAGATATCATAAGTTAAAAAGTTTCTACAAATACTTGTGCTGAACCTTTTCAGTTCTAACTTCAAGCCATGGTTGCATGTTGTATTCATATTGAGGCTAAACATTTTGCTTTAATCTACAGTATATTGTCAAACCCATTTAGTATTTAAAAAACTTCAATGAGATGCACTCGTAGTCTGTGTGTTTCCAACGGAAAGAGATCATGAGTTCTCAACCGGTCCTCATAGCGCAGTCTGCTAATCGATGGAATAAGGTTTGCAGCCCTTGCGTGTACTCTGTACAGTCTCTCTGTATCTATTCTGAGTGCTGGAGACCAGAATTGAACATCATACTCTAGGAGAGGCCGTATCAGAGCGTTGCAAAGTGTGAGGACTATTTCCTTATGTCTAAACGTAAATTGGCTCTTAAAATAGCCCAATAATATCCGAGTTTTTTCTCTACTTCAATGCACTGCTTGGAAAACTTAAGGTCACTGCTGATCAGAACACCCAAATCCTGTTCCAAGTCAGTCATTTCCAAAGGCATTCCCAATAGCGAATAGCCTGACTTGGCCGATATGCATCACCTTGCACTTTTCCAAACTTAGTGGTTACTGCAATGTGTCAGACCATTTACCCAGTCAGGTAAGATCCATCCTGAGTATTTCAACTCCTTTAGGGTCCTTCACATTCACTCCAAGCTTTATGCCATCTGCATACTTGGAGATCACACTCAACAGACCAATATCGATGTCATTGACATACATGATAAACAGAAATGGGCCAAGAACAGATCCCTGTGGAACTCTAGAAGTGGCTGAAGTCCACGCAGAGGAAACCCCCATTAATTACCTCTCGTTGCAGTCAACCTGTTAGCCAACTTTCTATGTAATTTGTTACCTCTGTATTGATACCTAGTGCACTCACTATTGACATTAGCCTTCAGTAAGACACTTTGTCAAAAGTGTTTTGAAAATCTAAGTAAAGGATGTTTATGGCTCTCCCTTTGTCATACTCACACAGCATTTAGTGGAAAAATGCCAGCAAATTGAAAATACATGATCGGTGTCTCCTGAATCCATGTTGGGAATCTGTAATAAGTTGTGGATTTCCATGTAGTCAACCATCTTGTCTCTCTTGTATCCCTTCTAAAAGTTTTACAATGATAGAGGTCAAGATAATTAGCCGATGATGCTTTCCCCTTTTATAACCACTTCTGTACCGGCGACGTCTTTTTCCTTTGATTTTGGCTACATTTATAAGATTTGATCAATCTTAGGAACGATATATAGTAGCTCTAAGGATTAATTAAGATAGTTTGTACTCTAATAATGAGCAGACGTCCTTCCTAATCTGAATAAAATCGTCTAATAGTTTCCAGATTATAATGAAAAGGACCTCACCGGTATTGTACAGGTTAAAGATTGGATCACATTGGCCAGTGTCCAGTCTTCAGGGACCGCTCCAGTTTCTAGTGATTAACTCGGGGTAGAAAGCCATCTGGGCCATATGACTTGAACCCGTTTAACTTATATATTCGTTGTGCTACCTCCTCTGGGGGTACATCTAATTATGCTAAGAACATCAACCTCATGCACTAATCCTTGATTTGGCATGTCACTGGTATTTTCCCTTGTAAATAGTGAGGCAAAGAGAGAGAGAGAGAGAGAGAGAGAGAGAGAGAGAGAGAGAGAGAGAGAGGATAAACAGGTGTGAAAGGTTAAGGTAGGAGGGCTAGGGATAGGAGGAGGCTCGTGGTTAGAGTGGGTATTGAGGTGTGAGTTAACAAATCATAGAGGTAAGGGGACAGGTGGGACTAACAAGGTGTGAGAAAGGGGAGGTCGGAGATTAACGAAAGGTATGTTTTACGGGGTTCAACGATCTAAGAAGGGGAGGTATCTGTTAGGTAGTTCAACGAAGTGTGAGAGGAAAATTTATATTTGGGCGAGGGGTTGGGGGTTTCCGGACCCTCGTTTCCTTCACGCTTATCCCCTTTAGTTTATATATTTTAAGGCATTCACCCCATTAGGTTGGTGATTTTATGACCTTTCGTGCCATGTGCGTGTCGATATTTTTCTTGGCAAGTGAAAGCGAGCCTGCAATTTAGGAGGAACTGCCATTAGACCATGGTAATTTTCTTCCGAAAAATGCACAAGTTAATCTCGAATGGGGGTTTTGGGGGTATTTTTCTTATGCTTGGTCGAGGTCTAGGCAGGAAACTAAAAATACCAAAATAATAAATAATTAACACATATATTTAAATCTTCCCATAAAGCGGTATGAGAGAGGGGAGGGAAGAGACGAAGTGTTAATGAAATACAGTATTTCTATTAGGGTGATGGACGAGGTACAAAGATAAGGTTTCAATTCAGATTAAGGAGATTTAAACAAATATTATCAACGAGGTGTGCACGTGAGGTATCCATTAATAAGGAGTCTGATAAGGGAGTACACTGTAAATATTCGAGCACTTAAGGAGAGCTATGTATTTATTTGTGTATATATATATATATATATATATATATATATATTATTTATGAACTTCCATGTTATTTATTTATTTTTCTTTGTTTCCTCCGAAGACCTCTATTATACATAAAAAATATCCCCAAGACCCCCCCTGCGAGATCACTTTGTGCATATTTATGTATAAAATTCGCCAGTCAAAGGCCGGTTCCTCCTAAATTGCAGGCTCACTATCGTTCGCCAAGAAAAAAATCAATACCTACTGTATATGGCACGAAAGTTCATAAAATCGCCAAATTAATGTGGTGAACTAACGGGGTTAAACACGGGGAAAAGGGGGTCAAAACCTCCCCCCCTCCCCCCACTCTTCCACCAAAAGGGGGTCCAAACCCCCACCCCTCCCCCCACTCTTCCACCAAAGGGGGTCCAAACCCCCACCCCTCCCCCCACTCTTCCACCAAAAGGGGGTCCAAACCCCCACCCCTCCCCCCACTCTTCCACCAAAAGGGGGTCCAAACCCCCACTCCTCCCCCCACTCTTCCACCAAAGGGGGTCCAAACCCCTACCCCTCCCCCCACTCTTCCACCAAAACAGGGTCCAAACCCCCACACCTCCCCCCACTCTTCCACCAAAAAAGTACACCAAAACAAGTGTCCTTTGGTGTATCTATTCAAATTAGAACACATCGTTGATTAAAATACTATTCATGTGCACCATTTTTATTACAATTAAGTGTTCATTTTGATATTGTAGATCATCAATTAGAGGCTTGAACTTTTGGTTCAGCAAGATGTTTTGGAAAAAATTCTGCAGATGATTTTAGTTGTGTATGTGAGGGAGAGTTGTACTATTTTTTTATGAGAATGATAAGGGAATAATGTGAATGACAAGCATTATGAATGAAAGGAAATAAGAGAAGGAATTTTTGTCATTAGCGTACCGGTAGTAAAAAATATGGAACGATCTATGAAGTTAATGTTAGAGAGAGAGAGAGAGAGTATGTGTGTTGGCATATTTGCGCTAATTTGTACTGTATATACCGGACGCTCTCATTTACAAGTGTGTGTATAAGTAACAATATGTGCATGAAGCTCTGTGTCACCGCAGGGGGCCATTGGGAGGGGATGCTAAGGTGAGAGGTGAGTCAGGCAACAAAAGGTCAAACACACACACACACACACACACACACACACACACACACACACACACTCACACTCACACTCACACTCACACACACACACACACTCTCGAGAATATATCGGTGTTCACACGTTTGTGATCTCCTTCCCATTTTTTCAGCAACTTTGATCAGGTAGCATCTGATTTCAATTATTGCAAACATCCGGCGATTGAAGGGCGAACTACTCCGGAAATGTGCACCCCAAAAGTTGTCAATAAAATGTTACTAACACAAGTTCGTGTGGATGTTAAGGGTGCAAGAGATCAGGTACGGGGTCAACTGAGCCTGCTTGGTGTCACTGGATCATGCAGGGTTCTTTGTCTCCTCCACGCACCTGGTCACCCCATCGCTAATTGGAAAGTTATACGGGCACACCTGTTTCCTTAGGTTACCCTCAGGTGATTAGAGTAAATGCAAACATAAATAGAATCCACATAGGTATACATTAATCCACATAGGTATACATTAATCCATAGGTATACATTAATCCACATAGGTATACATTAATCCACATAGGTATACATTAATCCACATAGGTATACATTAATCCACATAGGTATACATTAATCCACATAGGTATATATTAATCCACATAGGTATACATTAATCCACATAGGTATACATTAATCCACATAGGCATACATTAATCCACATAGGCATACATTAATCGAATATATCTGTACCTGAAGGCCACTCAAGATCGGTTTTACCTTTATCTAATTGTCTATGACTTTAATAGTTTTAAATTCTGTGGAAAATAGTAGAATGGACACAATTTAAAATGGTAGGATAAGATGTCAGTGGAATATATCTGTGCTTAGATGCCCTTATAGTTATGCTTCATTGTCGTCGACAATCACTCTCTTGTCTTTACTAACCTTACTGATTACCGGTATGTAATTTATATGAATATATATTAATAAATTAAAACAATGTACTAAAATATATTCTAGTGATCATCAGTCTGGTATTATTTGCCTGCTGGAATGCCTCGCATCTGGAAATTGATAATGATATGCTTGGATCAAGATAAGGCCATCTGTTTGAAGATTTCTTCGGCTTTTTATAGCAACAGCCAGACTTAACGATGCCTATACGAAGAACATGAATTAGAGACGGGAAATGTTGAAGGATCTATTTGTATTGAAGGAGGGAAGGAAGGAAGGAAGGAGAGTGTGTGTGTGTGTGTGTGTGTGTGTGTGTGTGTGTGTGTGTGTGTGTGTGTGTGTGTGTGTGAGAGAGAGAGAGAGAGAGAGAGAGGGGTGCGGGGTTGTAATGAGTGTTTGTGTGTAAGTAAGTGTTAATCTGGTGTAAATAAGTGTTAATATGTAAGTGAAGTCATGATATACCCACTCCAAGACTTATAATAATGTGGGGTTAAGATCACATACACTGCTCTCCAACAAGCATACATTCATCGTGATACATATACATTCAGATGACACAGACAGGGGTGGTATAGTGTGAAGTTTCTGATATTTTGCATTGCTTTACATTAATTAACAGGGAAAAGGGGTAAAGGGGACACGACACACCCACACCAACACGTAGACGATGTTTGGTCAAGATCCACACCCACACCAACACGTAGACGATGTTGGGCCAAGATCCCAACACTCCTCTCCAGCAAGCATATACTCACCATGACACGTATGCCTCCAGATGACAAACATAGAGGTTATATGGAGTCAGGTGAGAGGGATTCTACTATATTTTCTATTAAGTGGGTAAGGGTAAATTAGATCGTGACACCACCTCCTAAATACGAATATACTGTGGGGCCAAACCACACACTCCTATTCAGCAAGCAAATGAGCAACCCCTCACCCAAATACTGTACAGGGGTGATGTTGGGGTCACGTAAGTCGGATTTCTTTGTTTTCAATTAGGAAGGGGTAAAAATAAAAGAAGGCCATGACTCACCCACCCCAAGACTTATACTAATGAGGGGTCAAGATCATAGCACTCCTCCCCAGATAGCCACCAAACACTCATCATGGCACATATACCTCCAGATGACAAAGACACGGGGTGATAAAAACAAATTCTTGTAAGTCGGATATATTTTCATTTTTCACTATGAGGGGGTAGGGGTAAAATATATCCATGCCGACACCGACACTTATAATACTGAAAGGATAAACATCACATGAATTATAGCCGTGAAGCTTCGCATGTCTCAATCCCTAGGCTGGAGCAAGACCTCACGGGCCTCACCGTGTTCAGCGGTAGAGTGTAAAGGCTATCAGCCTATGCCCGAGAGGAAGTAGTTGGAATATAGAAAAAAAAAAAAAAAAAAAAAATAGGCCCGAAATCTTTACTTATAACCTCTGTAACTAAAAAAATACTAAAATAAACGAACAAATATGTTCACCTATTGAGAAAAGTCAGCGAGGGAATAGATGTGGAAAATTTACAGCGCAATTATTTTATTCTAGCACATTTAGAATTACAGAGGTTAGGGGTTACAATTTGTGGTCTACCTAGAATCAAGGGAATATACATTTCATCAAGCAAACTAGCTACCCAAAGACAGGGATGATATGAGGTCATGTAACTCGGATTTTGCTTTGTTTTCAACTTGGAAGGGGTAGAGGTTAAGGGGGGGAGATGACACACCCACATCAACGCGCAAGTTTATTGTTAGGTCAAGATCACACACTCCTCTCCAGCAAGCATACACTCACCGTGACCTACTGTGTATATCTCCAGATGACAATGCATGGGGGTCAGGTTTGAGGGATTTTGAGTTTTTAATAACTTGGTTTACACATATTTACATAGTTACACTGACTACACCAATGTTAGTACAAAGGAAATCAAGCAACAACAGATCTAGTGACCCTTCTAGGCTGCTTGTCCTCCAAAACACTGAGGATCAAGTGTCCAAACAGTGGTTTAGAGTGGGTATGTTGATGTAACTAAGGTGATAAGGACTTAATTCTAGTAGTTAGCACAAACCCCCAAAGAAGATTTTTTGTTTTCTACTTCTCTTGTATGTTTTCCTATTTTCTCTATCATGGCTCCCAGATACATAAAAAATAATCTGCTAGTTCAAACTGTTCTTCATTAATCCTTACATTACACACAATGTCTCCTCATTCTATTACCATAAATACGTCCGGTGGGATTCCCAGTCCCAACCTCCAGGGGCTATCTGCGCCACAAAGTGACGGGCGGTAGGGTTGCTAAATATTTACGCCCTCTGTTGTGGTTTGAAAATTGGTGCGGCAGACTGTTCCAAGGGGCGGAGTGCTGCCCTGCAAAGATGGGCTCGTCTAGCACTTTTTGCAGTTCGACATCAAGGGCTCTCTCAAAGCTGTCTAACAAGATGCCCCTCATGCCTCTTACTCACTGTGGGAGTTTGTTGAAGAGACATAGTCCTCTAGGTAATAAACAACCCTCTCGCAGCGACCCCATTGCACCCCAATTTTTCATCTTGGGGATATCGCATTCCCAGCCTCTCTTATCACTGAACTTCATGACTATCAGGCTGTTTAGATTTGGTACTAAACCTCATACACACTACCCGGGATTCGAACCCTGGACCTTGCGATCAACAGGCACTCGTGCTAACCACTACACCACACTGGCCACAAAAGAGGTCTTGCAACCTGGCAATAACTGTAACCAAGGATCTGTCTAGGTGGACAGCCATCCACCCATAGACGATTTTACACAAGATACCACCTACCAGTGAAGTATAGAGGCAGCTCCCAGTCTCACGGACTGGGAGACACTAGAGTCTAGTGTATTTACTGGGAGACACTAGAGTCTAGTGTATTTACTGGGAGACACTAGAGTCTAGTGTATTTACTGGGAGACACTAGAGTCTAGTGTATTTACTGGGAGACACTAGAGTCTAGTGTATTTACTTTTTGCTGGAAGTTTGCTCTTATTCAACCTGTCCCAAAGAAGGGTGACCGCTCTCAACCCTCCACCCATCGTCCAATTGGTCTCATTTCTTGCACCTCTAAAGTTTTTTAAACTATTCTTAACTCGAAATTTCTTAAGCATTTATCTTCCCATAATCTACTTTCAGACCGCCAGTATGGTTTCCGAAGAGCTGCTCTATATTGGGGCACAGTGCGGCCCTGTATTGAGTAAAGCTCACATGTGTGGGGAGGCTCTACCCATACCACACTTCTCGAAAAAGTAGAGGCAAGAGCATTTCGCATCATCCACTCAACTCCTAGTTCCCTACAATTTATTTTTACACGCCACAATGTTGTATCTCTTTCACTCTTCTATCGCTATTACAACACTCATTGTTCTTCGGAGCTCTCTCAGTGCATACACCTTCCCTTGTGGCGAGACACTTGTCTTGCAACACAATCCCACTTCTATTCTGTCCAGCTCTCCAACCGAAGAATTGGCAAATTATCCCCGTCTTTCTTCTACTCAACAAATTAACTATGGACATCTCTCCCTCAATCAATCTTTCCTTTATCCTATAATTTAAACTGCTTTAAACTTGGTGTGTCCAGGCATTTTGACCCCAACGTCCCTTGAATTTGACTCTGTCACTCTTTTGGCTTTTGGGGAGACACTCGTTACAGGTAACCTGGTTTTGTCTACTTCACACTCATATAAATTACCCTCCGATATTACCTGTTATTCCCTTTGCTTTAAGTTTGTGTGCAATTATACCATGGTCACATTTATCAAAAGCACGCCCTTCACAGCTACATCCAGCCACTTGAGAACGCCCTTCGCAGCTCAACCCTCACCTGGTGACACACCCTTCGCAGTCACACCTTCTTATCCGAAATTCCGCGAACTTAACCATTAAGCTATGAAGGCAGTTAAAGGATTATGCACAAGCCTACGATATATTATGCATTCTCAAAAACTGAATATTATTCTTAGCATGTACATATACCCAACTGCACTATGATAGCCTAATTATTACACGAATGGAAGGGGTAATTGGTGGGGCACTTAACCACAAGGGAAGGCCTCTCAAGGAAGTACTCCTGAACCTGAATATATTCATATCATCACCAACCCACCAATTAACTTACACATAAACCTAATCAGTTAAATTAGACAATAAATCCAGGATCTGACAATACTTCTACGGCTCCATTCTAGTATTCGATTCGGGATAATATCAGTTTTGCTCTGCCAAAAATACAACACGGCCACAGCTAGCTGTACACTTGCAAGATTCATATTAATGTCATTTAGGATGAGTTATGTATCCTTTTTCCCGTGCGTTCTGATTGTTCCAAGGTTTTGATGAATTATTAATTATAATTATATACTGTCCGCTAACAATCATAATTATTTATTGCAAGAGACATCACGTATACATATATACAAATTATGTATCCACCTTGAACTAGTATTGCCTATGACCGTTTAGCTCCTATCATTGTAATTTTGTTTTTCTAAAAATTCAAATATTCATTCAACTCTCTCCGCCACCATATATTCATACTTTACAGCCTTCAGCCCTTTTAAATTCAGTCCTCAGCACCCATATTGTGCCTTTATCTATACTCTGTTAAGCCTTCAGTATTTTCTTAATTCAGCCCTCGGCATAATTATACAGAATATTGCATCTTTATTGTTATTTACGCACTTTATGTATACAAGCCTCAGATAGTTCCATGCTCTCTGACAGCCTTGGTATCACATGTAAAGTATGTTCCATACTCTATATTAATACACCTTGAATATCTTGGACTGTGTATTGTTCGTAGTATTATTCTCCGTGTTGAAGTATCCTATCCTCTATTGTGTGAGCCTGTGCACTTCTTGTGAGCAGTGTCTTAGTAGCAATATTAATAAATATATATATATACAATATAATTCCCAAAATAGTTTACTACATTGGATGCTCTCTCTCTCTCTCTCTCTCTCTCTCTCTCTCTCTCTCTCTCTCTCTCTCTCTCTCTCTCTCTCTCTCTCTCTCTCTCTCTCTCTCTCTCTCTCTCTCTCTCTCTCTCTCTCTCTCTCTCTCTCTCTCTCTCTCTCTCTCTCTCTCTCTCTCTCTCTCTCTCTCTCTCTCTCTCTCTCTCTCTCTCTCTCTCTCTCAAATTTCCGTGTGTACCCACCTACCTCTATGTACCCACCCGTCTGGTACTGAAGACTCTTC
Source organism: Paralithodes platypus (assembly GCA_032716605.1). Classification (NCBI taxonomy): domain Eukaryota; kingdom Metazoa; phylum Arthropoda; class Malacostraca; order Decapoda; family Lithodidae; genus Paralithodes; species Paralithodes platypus. Next base: position 6,001,632 of record CM064556.1, read on the forward strand.
AGACTCCCATAGTTGGTCACTTACCTGGAAAGGGACAAAAATACAATGAATAATTATTGCCAAACATACAGCACAAGACAAACACATACAGTTAATAACTAGTATTAGAAGAAAAATAAAACAATTATATATATACTGTATGTGTATTATTATATACAGTATATATATATATATATATATATAATCACATTTTTAATCCTTATAATTGTTAACTACGGTTACGACAAACCAAACCCACACAGCTGACCATTGTAATCAATAAATCTCTCTCTCTTATCTTTTCACTGTTGCTAATGGGCCTGTAAACTACGGAGAATGGCTCATTAACACCGTCTAGGGACGTGTTGATGGGTGGAATCTCAGGAGGGGTTTATACAAGCTTTAATGGACAAGCATTTTACTGGTGAAATTTCAAGATTTTGTTTGCATTGATATTTACAACTTGGTTGGAGAGGGAATCTGCAGAAAGCCGATTGACCCAAACAAAGCAGATCCCTCTCACACCCAACCCCAATTACAAGGACTAATTATAGGCCCAGCTCACTACTTCTTGGGTGACTGAATTTGTATAAAGGTGGACTCTAAGTAGCAGAATTTTCGGTGCCTATTGATTAGACGTTTCTAAATTCGAGCTATATATATTTCAGGCAACAGTAATAATTACAAATCAGCCTAGTCGTCGACACCGATACTTGCTAAAGGGGATATTTTCACTTGAGCATGTGTTTTTTTCTGACCCCATATCTCCCTCATGTTTAGCCCCATCGGTTTTGAAATTCTAAGACGTTCCCCCCAGTAGCTTAGAGGTTTCCGTTTCTTCCCTATAAAAATTACTCCCAACACCTTACTTTGATATCAGTTTATACATCTTTTAGTAGAAAAACGGCCGGTTTCTCCCTATATGCAGGCTCGTTAGCGTTCGCCAGCAAAAAAATAAAAAATAAACAAATAAATGCACGAAAGGACTTAACACATATTACATCTCACGATTGTACTATTTACTATGCAATCATTATTTACATATCTCATATAATTTTAAGGTAGTATACTAAGTCTTAATATGAATTATTCTTTATGCAGGTGACTGTACATCCTTTGTATTCATTGTAACTTCTTGTACACCTGAAGGTTATTCAACCCTTCTAAAATTCATGAGCCAGAATCCTTTCTCACGCCCTTTAAGCCATCATGCATTTTTTTCTCTCTCTCATGCCCTCATCCTATGACCGGAAGGAGTGGTGGAAATCTCCTTCAGCTCTGGAGGTGTGCTATGAGGTATGTAGTGAGGCTAGGTGGGAAGGTGGACCGACAGATAGACTCGAACCTTGGGCAAGACAACAGCCCAGAGATTCCCTCTCAATTTAGGGAATTCTCTTATATATACTTTATTAGTACAGCTGTATACATCTTGCAGTTGTTACTTGAATAAATATCAAAATTGGTTTGGATACCACATTCTTTAATTTCCCCCTTTACCTATATAAAACATGTATAAGGTATAAGTGGCATGGTGGCGGCGATATACTTTACCTATATAACACATGTATAAGGTATAAGTGGCATGGTGGCGGCGATATACTTTATCTATCTATCAACGAGCAGAGGACGGAGAGCTGAGATCAACCTACTATCTTCAATCAACATATACGGTAACCTATTAGGAACGTACCTCAAAACGTCTTCCCTAATATGGTTAATTATACTACCCGACATATAACTCATAAGGACAGATAATCACCTTTAGACTTCCTTACTTGGAGTTAATAGTTAACCCTTATAGGAAATATAGGATCGTACAGTTGGTACGTTTTCCTAAACTTAACCTCTTGCTACAGTGACTGTCAACAGTCATTTGTAACACACACTGGACCCTAGCGACGCACGTTATGTGTCGCCTATGTATGTAACGCCCAGTCCCAGCAAAGCAACGGTTGCGTCCGCCTTAATTACTCTTACCCTATGGCACCTAGAGGGTTCAGATTTGTATGAAATCTGCTTTAGGAACCCACGGAACAATGCCGATGGTTGGCAACCACCCAAGTCCAGCCGTGTGCATGTGGCCGCGCGCGGGAATGATTTTCCAGTATTTTGCCTACCCATCATCCCATGTTAATTGTGACTTTCCCCCACCCACCAGGACCCTCAAATGACCTACAGTAGGTGAACGGTTTTATGTTGTTTTTCTTTAATTACTAACCCATCCATGTGTTTTAGGGAAAAGAAAAACTGACAAGTGGCTGGTCCTGGAGTATACTTGTTTTTTTAATAAATCGCTTGGGATTCATGAGATTAAAGTCGCCAAACTAATGGGGAGAACGTTTTATTATCTCAAAACTAATGCGGTTAATTATGAGGGAGAATGGGGTCCAGATAAAACAAAAAACTCTCCTTAAAGACTCTGGAATTGTTGTCATGTTAAAGATGCTGATTCAGTGTTGTCTGAACAGGCTCTTGTTTGCATCAGCCTTTATAAAGTACTTCATACATGGCCAAAAGTAAATTGCTGAAAAGAGATATCCTGTAGGTTATAGTGGACTCTCGGGTGATAATGAACAATAATTACAGACTTGCTTAGAGTCAGATAAACTTTATAAAGCATAACATCAAAAGCTCCCAGACGGAGATGCGTGTAATGCGTGTTTAGGTGACTGACTTTGTATAAAACCTTAGTTTAGAAGCAGACAGACTGAAATTTCGAAATACATTCTGGAAAAAAGTTATCGTGTGACTATAGTTGGCATCCCACGAGCGCTTTTCTCCTTAACTTTAATATGCAACACTGATCTGAAAGCCTATGATGTATATGCAACACTGATCTGAAAGCCTATGACGTATATGCAACACTGATCTGAAAGCCTATGACCTATATGCAACACTGATCTGAAAGCCTATGACGTATATGCAACACTGATCTGAAAGCCTATGACGTATATGCAACACTGATCTGAAAGCCTATGACGTATATGCAACACTGATCTGAAAGCCTATGACGTATAATTTAGATAGGATGTTGTCACCTAAACTAATCTATCTTCTATTACATGTTCGATACGAAACCATAGCTTTCAGAAAAGTTGCCGGAACAATTTAGGCCTTGACAATAATAGCTCCTGTATGATGAATGAAAACCCCTTTTGAAGAGGATCACTTTATTGACAACGTTTCGGTAATAGCTCCTTCAGGCTGGCTATTTGCGAACCGTTATCAATAAAGTGCACCTCCTGAAAGCTCTTTTTTAATTAATTCGCTCAACTTTTTAACCTCCTGTGTGATACCCCCAATAAAATCTCTCGTGTGACTCGACCTTACAAGAGTACTGCAAAAGCGACTATACTAAAATTGACGAAATATATTGCTACAACATGTATGTGATAGGGGATCCTGAAGGCGGTCTAGGGACCTGTTTGGTGTTGGTAGGCACCCAGTGGGGGTGAACAGATGGTGTCCAATTAGAGACTCGAATATTGCGTGATATGATCTCTGACTTTCACCTGATCTTATCACTGCCTGGATAGTTAAGTGGAATCATGATTATTGACGGTTGTGATGTATGCAATGAGAGTATATACATTATTGATTCAATGTAGCTACTTATATATACTGTATATCATGGCAATATATTTTGCAATATGGTATATGTGAATGTAAATACAATGCATGCATACTAAAAACAATTAACATTAACATAATGAATAATTGAAAGATATAAACGTTTTCTTAACTATCAGGTGCTTTTTCATAATTTATTATAAAATTTGCTATATTAGTCTGTGAGTTCATTATTAGGTAAAACCTTTTGTTCATTGTTTAATTATATTCATACCCCAACAGTCAAATTAAAACATAATGCATTGTCACATAAAGAGGTTCTTTCGTATAGCATTATGTGTGTGTGTGTGTGTGTGTGTGTGTGTGTGTGTGTGTGTGTGTACTTACTCTAGTTGTACTTACTCTAGTTGTATTGCGGGAGTGAGCATGCTCGTTATTTCCCGCCTCCTATATGTGTAGGTGTTATATGTATCGTTGGAATGGCTGTGGATGTGTGTGTAGTCTGTATTTTTAGCCAATTGGCGACATCGGAAAAGAAGGCTTAGGGTGGATCTGTATGGTACCATTCTCACTATAGACGGTACCGTCTCGCCCGAAGGCTTAGGTAGCCATCAGCTTAGGTGAACCATATGATACCCATCTCGCCTTGTACCATTTTTGCCAACCCCAGATGGGACGTCACAACGTCGTCCACTTATTCCAGGTACCTATTTACAGCTAGGTGAACTGAGGCTAACACATGAAAGGAGACAAGCCCAATTTGTCTCCGCCCGGCCGGGGATTGAACCCCCGACCCCTCGTGTGTGAGACGAGAGCTCTACCTACTAGGCTACGGGCTGTGTGTGTGTGTGTGTGTGTGTGTGTGTGTGTGTGTGTGTGTGTGTGTTCAGACGTATGTGTTTGTTTCCTCTATGCATTTCATAGTTAAGTTAATGTATTGCATATAGCTTTTATATATTCTAATCGTAGACTAAACTAGCTAGTAATTTTGTTCATTACTTGGTAGAAAACGTTGTTTTGTAAGTACTTCTAACTGATCTTGTAGTAGATCATGCATCGAATATAAAACTATGCGCTGTGTGAGAGTATGCTTTACAAAAAAAATATCAAAAAGAAAAATAATAAATGAAAAATGTTCCCGAAATTATTGATAAGAATTTCGCCACTGTTCCGAACAAAGTCACTCAAGTTGTTTCGCCGACACTGTTTCTGCAGATTCCAGAGTGTCCTCCAAGCACAATAGTTATAATAGTTTGTTATCAAATACTGGGTACCTTCTTTCAGAATGGTATTGTTATACCAGGGTTTTACTGGGGTTTATTGGTTTAAATAGGTAGGTTCTTCTTAACTGGCGAAGCCGAAATTGTATTAACACATGGACAGAAAGTAATAGAGGCGAATTATAACAACAAGTACATTCATATTATATTTATTCACACTAGGATATACAGTAGCTTACGTAATATTAATAAATTGTTAAGAACAAAACATATATATATATATATATATATATAGACGCACGAACGAGGCTTCACTTGATAGACTGTAACTTTACAAATATAAGCAAGTACTCCCTAAATTCGAGTAATAAACTCGTACTCGATAATGTAGGTAATTATTATGGACTGTCTTCTAATCGAAGCGTTACACTTGTCCTGTATTTATTATTTAATATCTGTATAAATGAATAGCACTTCCTTCAATTGAGGACTTACACTTGTGCTTGATAGATTATGTATCAATATTATGTACGCGAACTTTTGTTTTTACCATGCGTAGAGTTATTCTTGAATGGTGACTAAATGGAATTTATTATCTAAATAATTCATTATGTAATAATGCATAGACTATATTATATTCACTCGGTATTATTATTATCAGAATAAATATTAGTACTTCCCTGATTTATTTGGGCGTCTCTAGTACTTTCTTTCTCTTTTTACATAGAATCGTAGTATCCACTCGCACGAGAATGCTTCTTTATATATAGTAGTATTTATATTTATCTTCACTGTTGCCTTTTATATTATTTATTCTTAAATACACGGAATATATATATATCACTTTGCATAGTTGTTTCTTCTGTGGATTACCAACAGTATAATAATTTCACTTTATATTGTAGAGTAAATACTTAAGTCTTCGGTGGATGCGTTTGCCGTGGTGATGATCCTGACGTGGCTAGATGACTCGAACCCTTGAAGGATGGACCTGGAATATTATCTTACTATATACCAATACATAGGTAAAAATAATATCGAGTTAACACAGGAGAGAGCTCACTGACTATTCTGGTCTTTATAAGGATTTTGATGCAGAACGTTCAGAGTCTTGGTGTTGGGTCTTAAATATCGTGTGTAAATATGCCAGTGCATCAACACACGTTTTCGAGCGAACGTAAGATGGTTGTTTGTAACGCAACAGATCTTAACTACTCTGACCATTATAAGTCTTTCAGAACTGGGGGATGGAAGTATTGTGGCCTTCTCCAAGATATTGCTATCTTGGAAGGACTCCCGTGCTAAGTGCCGTTGTTGGTTAAACGGTTTCTCGCAGAACCCTGGGTGGTCTATCCCAGATAAAGCGCTTACCCTGGCAGCTTTCTTTATCCACAATAGCGCCTCGGTTGGGGTAGGGAAGGATATTAGTTACTACCAGTGAAGTGTCTAATAAGGCTTCCTTGTTGATACCCACAACAAGCAAAAACGTTCTCTGGTGATAAGTTCGATTGCAATACCAGTGCAACCTAGATCAATACCTAACCAGAGACACAGGGGGTGGCCCAATTTTAGTAGCCTACTGTTCCTACGTCCAGTGATGGCAAGAACAGCCTTCCAATTGAGTGAAGATTTCCAACTTTTCCACAGTGGTCATACCTTGTGCTGAGATGTCCTGGGTGATGTATCTCCGGTTAATAAGGGCACCACCGGTGTGAGGAGGACTGCTGTGGAAGTTGGGAGTAGTCCCTCTGGCGTTTTTTCTGGCGGCGGTGGTGTGGTTTAGAGGCAGATGGGCGCTGGGACTTTCTTTGGGTTAGGTGCTTTTGGCGATATTTCCTCTGTTGTTGGTTTTCCTTGGTTTCTGGGCCTTTAGCTTCACTCAAGTGTTTGTAGGAATTATCTCTGGGTGTTGTGGCTGGTATTTCAGAGATGGTAGCTACCCATTTGTTACCTGCAAGAACATTCCTGTCGATCGAAAGAGGACGGACTATGCTATCTATCTACAGTATATACTCAGGCCCAATCCCCACATTTCCTTTTTTTTGGGGGGGGACTCAAGACAGAGCCCGAATAGGGACAACACAACCAAAAACAAAAAGAGGACGGACTATGCACATTCCCTTTTCGTCGCTGCGTAGTTTCGTTGTGCTTGATTTAATGTATAGCTGGCACATGCAATTATATGTTCCTTATCGTCTTGCATTTGTCGGTATATAGGCGGAATGGTTTGGTGTAGTTGGGAAAAGCTAGAGTTGGGGCTTGTACTAGTTTTTCTTTTAAGGTGTTGAAAGCGGTGTTCCTCTCTGGTGTCCAAATGAATGGTTCCTCCTTCTTTGTTAATTCGTAATAGGCACTAAAGTGGAAATAATAACTGATCACCAATCTTTGCAATGGCTAAGGAAGTTCGAAACAACCTGTGCATTACTGGTACGTTGGCGAGAAACACTAGAAGAATTCAATTTCGAAATACACTATCGCCCAGGTAAATTACATACCAACGCAGACGCCTTATCATGTCTATCTGTCACAAGTATTAACGTCGCTCAACATCTGTTTCCAACTATCACAGCCAACCATCAACAAGAAATTAACCAACTTGCTCCTTCAATCAAAGTTCTCCAACAACAAAATGTTATCACAGTACCCTCTGACAATCTAAAATCATCGCCACAGCCCCAACCCCTACCATCAACAGGACAAGACCAACTCTCACTACTACAAACATGGCTAAACAAGAAAAAACCTAAATGGATCCCAAAGGAATTTTCTACAACCTGCACCATATTGGCGACCAGCTGTACACACAGTCTGGCCACATCGCTGTAGATCCACAAACTGCCCTTGATATCTTACAAATAATCCACGAAGCTAACGGTATTCATCTTGGTCAAACGAAAATGCTGGTAAAGAAAATAACCGAAAATAACCGAAGCCTGTAAACTATGTCTACTGGGTAAAGACAGAACAAAGGCTCCAGGACCTACAGGACAACTTTCAGCTACAAGACCTTGGCAAACATTGTCCCTAGATGTAATGGGACCATTCCAAATGGTCAACAGGAAAAGATTCGTCGTCACTTTTGTCGACGTATATTCTAAATTCCTCGTTGCATGCCCTGTACAAGACCACAGTGCCCTCACAGTCACCCAGGTACTAGCCACTGATATCTTGGCGGTTTTTGGCCTACCAGAAACGCTACTATCCGACAACACCCCAGAATTCTTCAGCAAAGTATGGGACCAGTTCACAAAATGATGTGGCATCAAGCTGTCCCACTCATCCCCATACTGGTCCCAAGGAAATTCAATAGTAGAAAGGAGCCACAAAACAATTAACAATCAACTCCGGACTAGACTCATTAATCTACAAACGCAAGATTGGTCAGCTCATGTAAAAATTATTCAGTGGGGAATTAATTCTTGCCCAAGAGATGACGGCATCACACCTCATGACGGCATCACACCTCATGACGGCATCACACCTCATGACGGCATCACACCTCATGACGGCATCACACCTCATGACGGCATCACACCTCATGACGGCATCACACCTCTTCTCTTTCTAATTTACATCAACGACATAGATGAGGGTCTCACCTGTACAATCTCAAAATTTGCTGACGATACAAAAATTGCAAATAGCGTACTCTCAAAAGATCAAGTTGACGATATGCAACACAATCTAGATAAGTTGTCACATTGGGCCCAAATTTGGCAAATGAGTTTCAATGCGGATAAATGTAAAGTACTACATATCGGATACCTAAATGAGAAAGCAAACTATTCGATGAATGGCATTCAGCTTAAGAATGTAAACAGAGAAACCGATCTGGGAGTAACAATATCGAGTAACCTAAAACCGAGTCAACAATGTTCAGAAGTTGTTAAGAAGGCAAACAAAATAATTGGCTTTATAGGCAGATCATTTGAGCATAAATCCAAAGACGTTATCCTAACCCTTTACAATTTCTTAGTCCGCCCTCTTCTGGAATACTGCGTTCAATGCTGGTGCCCTTATTACCAAAAAGACATAAACAAGCTAGAAGGAGTTCAACGTAGAGTTACCAAAATAATACCTAGCCTAAAGAACAAACCATACGAAGAGCGTCTTAGAGAATTAAATATATTTCCTTTAACCCAGCGTAGATTAAGAGGCGACTTAATTCAAGTGTTCAAAATCATCAAAGGCATCGACAATATGAACTGTATTAAGTACTTCACTATCGACCAATCTAATTACACGCGGGGAAACGGTTGCAAAATTATTGGCAAATCTTTTAACTCACACGAATCTAAGAATTTCTTCTTCAATCGAGTTGTCAACTTGTGGAATGGGCTTCCCCGAGACGTTATAGACTGCAGCACCGTTGATTCATTTAAATTCCGCCTAGACAAATATCTCGCATCAAACCCGCGACTGACTGCGTTTGTAAATGAATAACTTTATTTTATCCTCCCCTCAGTTACTAACCCATATGTCCCCTACTAACTTCCTAGTCCTGCCACGTTAGTGGCAGGGCAGTAGTTCCCTTTCCAATGTTCCCTTACCCACTCTAAACCACTGTTTGGACACTTGATCCTCAGTGTTTTGGAGGACAAGCAGCCTAGAAGGGTCACTAGAGCTGTTGTTGCTTGATTTCCTTTGTTCTCCTTTGTACTTTGTACTCATGAAAGGATCTACGGAGTAGCCCCATTACTGCTTCCGTTTAGGGACATAGCTAAACCCTCCAAACCCATCATGAAGACCGATTCGTTGCAACACTTGCAAAATGTCTTGCACACAGCACAATTATGCCAAGATACTAACAAGGACATCTCACCACCACAGAGCACCTACGCAATTAATGACCTGATTATGGTAGCCAAGTTACCAATAGTAAACAAATTAGGACCGAGATACGTAGGACCTTATAAAGTAATGCAAGTACCTAATCCATACCAAGTAATAATAAATTACCACGGAGTGTCCAGGGTGTACAGGAACAGATATGTCAGGATTTATAGACCTGTAATCCTCAACAGAATTAAATCATACGAAAGTTCATCAACCCCATCCACAACCCCTTCATTCACACAACCATCATCATTATCGCCAAAACCCTGTGAGTTACCACCCAAGACACCTCAAATGCCTACCCCTACACCTAATTTCTCTCCTCCTGTCTCACCTTCATTACCCCCTTTTCCTGCAACTTTTTTTTAAACCTCCTCAACTATCTCAAGAAACCCTACCTCCTACATTTCCTTTTAAAACTCAGACATACTAAGCAACACCACGAGAAACTAAATCTACAAACACGTATATTCCAAACCGCTCTAGGTACCCTATGAGAAACAGATTCCCCCTAATCTCTCACGGCGTCCTACAGCCAAACAAACATACACGCACTAACCAACCCTCCACCTCTCGTGAGAAACCGCTATCATTCGAAAGAACAAAATATTCCTCTAATTCCTCATCTCCCCCACCACTTTCATCTTCCTCATCCAAATCTACAAAAATAATTTACCTATCTCTACCACTACACCCAACAAACAAACGTCTAAATCTCCGCGCTCACCTTCCCCCTCCACCCCCTCACTACCCCTTCCCCCTCCACCCCTTCACTACCCCTTCCCCCTCACCTATACCCTCATCCCCTTCACCCCACCTTGCTCCCCCTGACCAACGTTACCCGTCAAGTATCCCTCCTCGATCATCAAAATCATCTATTTCTCTCCCTATAGAGATAAATATTTCACCACCTCGCCTATCCACCCCTCAAACCCCAAACCCTTGACCTTCCCCCAACCTCAACAAACCCCCCTTCCCCGTCAACCTTGTCATCAACCTCATCAGACCAAATTCCAAATATCGTTCGCACCAAATCAGGCCGTATTTCAAAACCTACACTTAATTTTTCCTCAAATGTCAACAACAAACCCTACTCCTCACATATTTCAAAAGGAAACCTCATAAAACCCCATAGCCTTGGCGCCAGCACTCAGAATAGCGTGTGCAAGAAGCACAAGTCAGCCATCTTCACCCTTCATTTCCACCTCCTTTCACCAGTCACCCAGGTCATATGGTATTTTAACGTCCGTCAGTAAAACAGTTAATAGTAGAATCGAGTATCGAACCACTATACAGAATATGTAAAGAAAAGATAGGTTAGAGTTGCCAAAGACATAATAAGAGTCCAATTGAATGGAAGCTCAACAAAAAAATTATATAAATTTCATAACTACTATATAGTTAAACCAGTAATTAAGCGACCCTGTGTCCTCGATTCTTGGCTACACTGGGATCCTTCGCGCGGCCTTCTGTAAACACATTAGCAGCTGATATTTGACATTTTGGTCGATAAACGTCTATGACCTCTTTCACCTCCCGTATCCATTCACATTCTCTCTCTTCTTCCCTCATTCCATATGCTTCTCTTTATTAATCATTGGATAAAGTGAAGACACCCAGCTGATGGTGTTCAAATTAGGAAGGACCTCATATATATATATATATATATATATATATATATATATATATATATATATATATATATACCGGTATATATATATATATATATATATATATATATATATATATATATATATATATATACATACTGTACATACATACATACATACAGTATATATATAAAATCTTGTTCATTGAATCTATGGTCCAATTCTAAAGCGTGATTTCTTACTGCTGAAAAAGGCATTTTCGTTAAATATTTGGGGAAAAG
>CM064556.1:6018127-6020627 GCA_032716605.1 Paralithodes platypus
GTCTCTTTACACCGTAAGCCTCTGTTTCACCAACCAGTATAAATAGTAACCTGATATAATTGAAGCCTCCTCTTGGGTTGGCGGTGCGATACTAGTTTCAAGGATATCGTTCAGGTAACCCCAGACTTCGAATCCAGCGATCTAGTATTAGTTGGAAGGGTAACATCTAGGTTAACCAACCCTTCGAATCCAGATATCACCAATGTAAACATTGGTGTAGCCTTCAGTGACACCCCATAGAGTGTACTGAACAAGCTCGATTTCCTTGGTGTTCAGTCTTACTCAGACGTTCATGTGAACCTGCGATGTAAAGGTTTGGGGCTCAGCGGTATTCCAGGATAATTGTGATTGTTTGTCTCACCTTTCCATTGTCCGTGTCATGTGGAGATAGGACACAACTTTTGAATGTGACTGTATCAAGAACACTTTTGAAAGTGACTGTACATCTCCCTGTATCAGGACACAACTTTTGAGAGTGACTGTACATCTCCCTGTATCAGGACACAACTTTTGAGAGTGACTGTACATCTCCCTATATCAGGACACAACTTTTGAGAGTGACTGTACATCTTCCTATATCAGGACACAACTTTTGAGCGTGACTGTACATCTCCCTATATCAGGACAACTTTTGAGCGTGACAGTACATCTCCCTATATCAGGACACAACTTTTGAGCGTGACTGTACATCTCCCTATATCAGTACTCTTAGTTATACTCTGTTTAGTATATTACCACGGTATTATAACTATAGTATCAATAATAGAACTCCCAAGTATTTGTTTCTCATTGTGCAAATATTACTGTAATCAATATTTTGCAATATTTTGCTCGTAATGATCAGTAGATTTGTTAATGCTTGTTTTACTGTGTACTCCTTTGTACTAAATTAACTAATATCGTCTGGAGATACTTAGCAAAAACAAATATAGTTTAATCTGTGCAACGTGTGTAGTGTACATCTGATGTGTATTCAACTGTGACATGGCTAACACACATTCAAGTATTTTAGCTACTTATATACAGTACTGTATAATTGCTTCAACGTAATCTACGCTAAATGTCTTATTGCTGACCAGCCATTTTGTTCAGTGTACCCTTACTCCAAAGCTATACTGTGCATAGTTCCTCAGCTGTATTCTGACCATATGCAGGGGGGGTGAGTGTGTGTGTGTGTGGGGGGGGGGGGGGGGGGGGGGGCAGAACGCCCATTACTGACCACGACTGTACTGTAGGGAGGTCGGAAAGTGATAGTTGGTAATGTGGTTTACGGTAATGTCCGCTGGTAGTGCCTGCGCCATGTACGCTACCATCATCAATAATTCACCGACACCCTTGATGGGAACTTGGATATTTAGTTAAGGAAAAAGGAGATAAACTTGGTGCTCCATCGACGGTAAGTAAACGGCGCTACACATTGGGTATTGGAAATAAATGAAAAAGTCAACTTAAGATATTTTGCTAATAGAAATGTGACCTTTTTTTATGTACGCTATCGATTAACTATTGCATCTGTCTGTACACCGAACACCATTAATGGACATTCGTACTCAAGGTCTATAAATACCTAGACCTGTTCGTTCCCTTGAACAACCTGTTGCAGCTAAAGATAATACTAAATATGTTCATTTAAGCTGTCCTTAATTAAGAAGGTATATTAGAAAATTATTTATTTATTTATTTAAATTACCTATTAGTTGTCGAAATGTTTCGTCGTCAGATATTCCCTCAGGAAAGAAACGCAGCTTCAAGAATTATGATAACATTTCGTGCAGTAACCTCCATCACCGACACCATCAATTAACGTAAGGTACAGTCAAATACAATAATTTCTGGATAATTTGGGAGGACCAATGCTGATCATACACTGGCAAACTGATTTGATAAACTACTTTAGCCAAAACATAATAATGCCTGCGATTCACTAGTTAATGCTCACCGTTTTGTTATAGCATTAGGGAATGTTCAAGTATTCCTGACCACAGCTGTATGAGAGTCGTTTAATACAAAAAAGAGTACTCTGCAAGAAATAATTGATCTTTGTTAGGCGTTGAAGGAAGTAGTAACAAAAGCATGATACAGCATAGGCAAAACAAATATATTTAAAAAAAGACGTCGTATGCTAACGTACAGTACATAGGTAAACAAGAATCCAAAGTAAATTAAATAATTCAGTTAGTCACATATTTTGCCGAAATGCATTGTTAACCCCTTTACTACGATGACTTCTTTGTTAGTTTATACTGGCTATTATTTAACAATTTTGCTCATTTTTGAGAAGAAATTGCAAGAGCCAGAGGATAAATTTAGATAGTATTGCAGCCCCTAAGATCCGAAAGATCCTTCTAAAGTTGACTAAAATCGTCAAATGTTTGCCAGAAAAAAATTTCAACGTGCCGAAAGGGCTAAGCAAACTACCATATCTCAGGCAGAGGTGAGAAATATGTAGACGAATTAAAATATCCGATATGTAAACAGGAAATTGCTTAAGGGGAGATTT